>CALSCR010003315.1:0-28647 GCA_943704495.1 Pigoraptor chileana | reverse complement strand
ACACACACACACACACACACACACACACACACACACACACACACACACACACACACGCACACACACACACACACACACACAATGGAATAAAATGAATGCACATCGCGACGTGTGGAACGTCGTCACGTGCTGAAATCGACGCTTTTGAAGGCCAATATTAATGCGACAATTGTGCTGTAGGGAAAACGTGCACACACTATTATTCTCTTATTTTGTCACATCCGGGGCAGTCCTTTCAGTGGTCAACCGCACAGGCGTGAGGTTCACACACTTTGCTGTGTGATTATCCTAACTTCGCCATGCACACGCACACACACGCTCACAGCTGCACACTGCACACTAGTCCGATCTTTGCATTAATTCCATACCCGTGGCATCATAGATCAGACAACACATATTGCAGGGGGAGAGAGAGACAGAGAGCACTTCGATCTGTCTCGACAACAATACAGGCGCACAGGAAAAAAGACACAAAATAAGCATTCGACAAGTTTCAACGACGACATAATTCACAGAGGGAAGGCAAACAACAATAAAAAAGGGAAGGAGACTCAAACGACACAATGCAAAATATAAGCAAACATATCGCAGATAAATCAACGGAGAAGGCGACACTGCACACCGGCGTCCTTTGGGGATATCCCAGCCCACACGGCAGCAAGCCCCACCACACATATGCGACGACAACAAACACGGAACAACAAACTTCCGGTTGACCAAAAGAAGCGTCAGTATTGACACACATTAGCCTAAAAGCCGTCGGAAAAAGAGCCGGCAAAAGCAGCACCGCCAATGCCAGAGTCATCGAGAGCAACGCCCCCGCGCGCGGCTATTGCGCCAGCCATGGCCGGTGGGGGCGTGTACCCCGAGAAGCGATAGAATGGCTCCTTCAGATTAACCACATTCGACGCGCGTACCGATGTGCCGTCGACGCATGCCTCCACCCGGATGTCATAGCTCTGCCGCGTGTTGACGTTCATCAGCACAGAGCCAGACATTGTGCGCCCGTGCTCAGAGAATATGGGCTCGCGAAACATGCAGCGCAGTTGGTACCTGTCAGTGATGTGCGTGTGCGTGTGTGTGTATGTGTGTGTATGAGCATGTACGTTTGGAGGTATGAACGAAGATAGGAAACGAGGATGCCATTAATGAAATGACATTGCAATGGAGTCGGTGAAAGCGTATTCCCAGGGGAAACCAAATTTGAATCTCTCAACACACTCAAACATAGACACAGACACAAACACAAACACATACCTAGACGCAGGCACAAACACAGACACAGGCACAGACACATGCAGACACGGGCACAGACACAGACGCAGCACACACAAAGATGCGCCCACCAGTGCGTCAGTGGTGCTGTCGGCGCCGTCGACAGAATGACTTCACTCTGCGACCCTTTGAAAGCAACGTCAAACCAGAACGCGAGGCCGTGCACATTGCACGTGACAAGCGGGCGGAAGGTGAACGGCATGAGTATTCGGTGCAAATCGCTCTCAGACATCGTTGCAAAGTCAAAGTGGCGTGCAACAGGCGGCGCAATCACAAGCCGCGGGTCAAGCGCGTCCACCACGGGCTGCGAGAAGGTCTCCGAGGTCGCGCGGTCGCACAGGGACGTCATGTTGATGCCGAAAAATGCGCGCTGGTGCCAAAATGCAGTCTTGTTGAACTGCAATAAAGCGTGTGTGTGTGTGTGTGTTGGTGAATGGTTCAAAAGCCACGCAGTATGGAGCTAATCGTAAGAGGCACAATACAATCCAAGGCAACAAAACTAAGTCCGCATGGAGGCAGTCCCCCCCCCCCCCCCCCCCCCCCTCCGGGGCACCTGGACACATGTATACACATACACACAGATACACAGACACATAGACACACCTGCTCCATGTACAGATATTCATCCGTGAACGGCGCGCAAAAGAGCGTCGCCGTAGAGGGGAACATGATGCCGCCGGGCTTGAGCCACTTTCGCGCGTGCACAAACGACTCGAGCATGCGCTCATTAACAAGCATGGTGCCCATGGGCTCGCTAATGATCAGATCCACTTGCTCGGGCAGTTCGATTTCCTCCACCTTCCCCCGCAACACAACCACGCGCCCGCCAAAGCCGTTGCCCTCGGCGAGTATGCGGGTGTTATCCGCCATCGCGCTTGCCTCCACGGCGTACACGCGACGTGCACCCGCCTGCGCCGCAAAGAACGACAGGATGCCTGCATTGTGTTCAGTTGTCGGGTATTTTTGGTTGTTTGTTTGTTTGTTTGTTTGATTGATTGATTGATTGTTTGTTTTTTTGGGTTGTTTGGATGTAACGTCGTTGTGTAAGCATTTGCTGTAAACATGCAACATTGATTCAAGAGACGGCAGCCTCCTTACAACAACAAAATGCAATATATATATATATATCTTTCTTGTGGAGTCCATGGGCACAGCGCCCACGACGCTGACTTGTGCTTTCTTTTTCTCCACTCTCTAATGAGGAGTACACGGACATTGCGACTAAGATACCGATTTGAATCCCACTTTCTCCAAACATGGAACAGGTGTTTGCATGCGAGACAAACGAAAGCAAAGGAAACCATCACAGCGATCGAACACTGAGACGACTGAGGGAATTGTGCATCTTCTCATCACCCACCCGTGCCAGCGCCCACATCAAGCACCACTTTTCCGCGAAAGTCGGGCCAATTTTCAAGCACCGCGCGCTGGTACGTCCCCGTTCGCACGAGATCCTGAAGCATGTTCTGCTGCTGCAACAGCTGCCCGTAATAGTGGAAATACTGGTTGGCCGACGTTGCATCCGTCTTGGATGCAAAGTGGGATTCTGGAGCGGCGTTTGAGGCCGGCGGCGCCACGGGAGACGGAGACGATGCGACGGCCGGCGGCAATGACGAGAGCGGACGAAGGCGCTCGGATGTCCACGCAACAAAGGCGTCAGAGTCGGCGCTGTTGGCAAAGACAACAGTGAGGGGCTGCTGTGGAAGGGCAACGAGAACGGAGCGGGGGCTCATCCGACATATTCCAGTGTGCACGCTCAGCGCGGCCGTTGCAAGCTCGGTGGGTCCATCTTGAAAGCAAACAAACACAGGTTGTGTGTGTGTGTATGTGTGTGTGTGTGTGTGTAAGTGTGTGTGTGTATGTATGTGCGTGTGCGTGTGTGTAAGAAAAACAAAAAAAAACACAAATCAGTGACTTTGATGAAGGAAGAAACAGCCAAGGACACGACAAATTACGTTGGCTTTAAAGTGCGAAGTACACGCATGCAACAATAACGCCAAACGCACCAGCCACACGAAGTACGACGCTGCCGCCAATATCAGCGGCGGAGAGGCGAATTTCCGCAGATCCTTTCCTTCCAAGAAGCGATGTCACAAGATCTCCATCAGTGGGAGTGGATGTGCTGTCGCGGATAGTAAACACCGATACGGCGTGGAATGCCACTGTGGGCACGCCGCTTGCCATCTTTTCTATGATAATCGTATGGATGGATGTTATATTTTCGTATTCCGCTTCCTCAACAATCGCAAACAAGAGTTAATGACTTGATTGATTGATGTCCTCTATGTGCAGGTGATATAAATACAGGCAAGTGTGTGCAAGCGTGCGATTGCGTGTGCGTGTGTGCAGTGTGGAAAAAGTGACGTAGAACTTTTACAATTGATTGCACGAAACCGATCAGAGTGAGTTGTGGTGGCAACGGATTCGCAAACCGACTGCACACCAAAAGAGCACGCGATCGTTGAGTTTTTTCAGTGGCATCTTATGCGCGATTATAGCGTATGCACCCCTGAGTTGCATGGAGTATTGAAGGGTATGTCGGGACAGTTTGGTAGGGCACCCACCTAGGGAGAAACATGCGACATCTCGCTTAAACTTGTCTGTTTACATAACCAAACTGCCGGCTAGTTGAGGATGGTCTGGTGAACAGGCCTTTGCAGATCGACCCGTCCCTTCATAAAATCTTCGGCCACGAACCCTCTTACAGAATACTTCAAGCATGACAGCCAACACAAGCGCGTAAATGAAACTTTAGCCTGTGATTGGCGTTTGCATCGCTTGGTGTGCCGTATATCTGTCGGTTCCTTGCGCGTGAGGATGGCCGAGTGCTCTAGCTGCGACAAGGCCTTGAGCCCCGCGCAGATTGTGCGGGTCGATGGTACGTCGTAGCAGAGATGGTGAAGTGGATGTTAATGTGTTATTGAATTTTCGACATCGACTTGTGTGGGCATTTCGGTATCGTACATTGAAATCAACTTCCACGCGTGTTGTTTGCCAAGTGGATGTGTGTGCGTCCATGCCACAATTGAGGAGATGCGAATGTCCAGCGAGCCCACCAACTCGTAAACTGCGCATGTTAGGGTATAGCAAGTGCAGCGCGCTTGGCTACTGCAGTGCATGTTCACTAATTGCGCACCACTTTCATCTGCCAACCCTTCTGCCGTGAAGGATCCGTCATGTGCAAGGCGTGTGCAGATGAACTCAATGCGGTGATATCCTCTGCCATGTCTGGTGCACATGCCATGTTCTCGGGAGGAAGCCCAAAGCCTCAAAGGTATGCTCTGTACGTTATTTCTAGTTTCATTTTATGTTTCTGTCGCCAAGTGGATGCATGTCTTCAAATAGTACTTGCGCTCGCTCCCCGAACCCTTTTCATTCTGTGCATCTTTATCCTTCTATTATTAATCACTTGCACTCTTCTCCCCACAATTTCCATGGGCAAACACAAATGCATGCGCATATGAACTTCACAGCAAGAGCGCGCAGCCTTCCCATTCGTTCCTATCACAATCGCAAGGTGCGCGGACTGTCCCACAACAGCAGCAGCAACAACAACAGTCGCGCCCATCGGGCGTTTCCGCCGCCTTTTCAAATTCGTCGTCGCCGTCGCAGGCACAGTGGAATCAGCCCACACAATCGTTTTCGCGCAGCATGCCTTCGCAACAATCGCCACAGTCGCAACAGCAGCAGGCAGTTAGGGGGGCTGTATCGCCCAAGGGATCTACACCGGTGAGTGAGGGAGAGTTGTAGGATTCAGGTCAGTGTCTTAGGCGCTGTGCCCATGGACTTTACAAGTGAAAGAAAGAGATGTAGGATTCAAGTCAGTGTCTTAGGCGCTGTGCCCATGGACTCTACAAGTGAAAGAAAGAGATGTAGGATTCAAGTCAGTGTCTTAGGCGCTGTGCTCATGGACTCTACAAGTGAAAGAAAGAGATGTAGGATTCAAGTCAGTGTCTTAGGCGCTGCACATGGACTCTATAAGTAAAAGAGTGAGAGAGTGTGTGTGGGTCTGTGTGTGCCTCAAGGAGCAGCATGCTTATCGCTGTATATGTGTGTTTGTGATAAGTGTGTGTGGTGTGTGTGCATGTGAGTGGAAGCGCGTGTTGTTTGCGTGAGTGGTAGTCAACAAATGGGAAAATACCCGTCGTCACTGACTTGAAACCTAAATCTCTCTGCATTCATCCTCATAAATCGGATTGTATCATTGGCTGTAGTTTAAAACATCCAATCCCAACGTGACGGCAGATCTTTTCCGATCCACTATAGAGGTGGCGGAGAAAGTAGATCGCGATCACAAAGAGCGTCTTGAACGCGAAACACGAGAGCGAATGGCCAGAGAATACAAGGTGAGAGTGTGGAGTGTGGGCTTGAATGGGTGCCTCAATGTGCATCAGCTGACTCTGAGCTGTGCCGGATAACCGCATGTCACACGCATCATATGTGAGTTATGAATTTTGTGTGTGCCTTGTGCGAGCCGCTTGGATTTGATTGTAGCAGTATTTCCTGGTGCTTTTCGTCGTAACTCTGTTTAGAGGACATTCTACACTCAGGAATTCGGCACATCATTCATATATAATGTTGATATTATCCCCGCGCATTGCAGGAACAAGCTGAGCGCGAGAAGGCAGAGAAGGAAAGAAGAGAGATGGAGAGAAAACGGGCACTGGATGAGAAACCCGCTGTTGCCACTGCTGCTTCGTCCGTCAATCCGAAAGAAGCCGAGGAGAGACAGCGGCACGAACGCGAGCAGAAGGAGAAGGCCGAGAGGGAAGAGAGAGAAAAGCGAGAGAGGGAAGAACGGAGGTTCAAAGAAGAAAACGAAAGGAAGGCATTGGCGGAGAATGAGAAGAGGGAGAAGGAAGAGAGAGAGCGGAGAGAAAAGGAGGCGCGAGAAAAGAGAGAAAGAGACGAAAGGGAACGAAGAGAGAGGGAGGAAAGGGAGAAAAAAGGAAGGGAGGAAAGGGAGAAAAAAGAGAGAGAAGAAAAAGTGAAGAAAGACAAGGAACACAAACTGAAAGAGGAATGCGAAAGGAGGGCGTTGGTGGAAAAAAACGAGAGGGAAGATCGGGAGAAAAAAGATAGGGAAGAGAGGGAGAGAAAAGAGAGGGAAGAGAGGGAGAGAAAAGAGAGGGAGGAGAGGGATAAAAACGAGCGGGAGGAGAGAGACAGAAAAGAAAGGGATGAAAAAGAAAGGAAGGAAAGGGATGCCAAAGAGCAGCTGCGGCAGCAAATGGAGGAAGCCGAAAAAAAGGAGAGGGAAGATCGGGAGAAAAAAGAGAGGGAGGAGAGAGAGAAGAAAGAGAGGGAGGAGAGGGAGAAGAGGGAGAAGGAAGATAAAGAAAGGCGCGCACACGAAGCGAAAGAGAGGCGCGAAAGCGAAGAACGAGCCAAACGGGAGCGGGACGAGCGGGACAGGCGGGAGCGTGAGGCGCAGGAGTGCCGGGAGAGGGAGGAGAGGGAGTCACGTGAGCGGCGTGAGGCAGAGCTGCAGCGTGTGTCTGCAGGTGCGTCGTCGTCAGCGCCAGAGGCGGACACCGCCATCATGCATGCCCGGATGCAACAACTGGAATCGGACTCGCGCAAGGCAGAGGAGTCGCTGAGAGCGGCCGAAGCATCCTTGAGTGCGGCGTCGGACAGGGCGGCGAAGGCAATGGAGCGCGCGGTGGCACTGGGGGTGCACTTTGGCTAAGCAAAGGTACCATCACTCGCTTGTTCGTGCGGAAAAGCGATGGGAATACACTACGATCTTCTTTTCGTTTCGTTTCATGTGGCAGCACGGACACACACACACACACACACACATGCAAGCGAAAAGCAAGGAAAATCACAGACAATTTGTCGTCGATTCCTCTTCATTTGGTGCACTGTGAACCTTTGAATTCAAATGAACAACAAGCGAAAACAAACAAGATAATGCAATCAGACACCCAGAAATTTCTACAATAGCGAGGGACACGGATGTGCAAAAACGACAGCAACAAGAGGAGTGTGGGAGTTTCGAAGCATTTAACGCAATAATGGCGAATCTTTTGTGGGATCGTCGCGTAAAAAGTGCGACGATACACAGAAGAGAGAGAGAGACCTTCAGTGCTCAAAACGAATTAGGCATACGCCTATCGAATCAACAGAGAGAGAGAGAGCGAGAGAGAAGACAATATACGCCGACAAGCGACGACGATGAGGGTCACGCAAATGAAACGGGGACAACCTAGCGGTTGGAGACGGGTGCATGCACTGCATATGACAAGTGCAACAGTACAGTACACGCGACTCACAAACTATTTCAGGGACATAATTCTCACAACGGAACACATTCTTTTGTGTGAGTGTGTGAGGTTTAGCGGGATGGCGACGCCTGTCCCTCAGCCCCTGCTTCGGGCTCACGCTTGGACTCGGAATCATCGCCACGGACGGGCGAGCGAGAGGGTGAACGAGAGCGAGACTTCTCACGCCTGCGTCACAAAACAAACAGTAAACGCACGCAGACAGAGAAAAAAGCGTCAGAATGACCGGAAAGAACACAAAAGGATGTGTGAGCGTCAGGATTTCACAAGACAAGGGAAAGAAGGAAGATAAATTGGATTGGCAATCGATTAAGCATTATCAATATCATGCCAGCTCACTTGGCGGGGGACGCCGATCGAGACTTAGAGCGAGAGCGGTCGCGGCGACTGCAGTGTAACGATTCACATACTTTGGTCAGCACGCGTGCGTAACAACTGACGACAAAACAACACAGGTAAACGCACAAATAAAATGAATGGCAAACACCGTGATTATTGGCGGTAAAATTCGTAAACGCACAAATAAAATGAATGGCAAACTCCGTGATTATTGGCGGTAAAATTCGTCTCGTGCATGGTGATAGTAAGAACTCGGTGTTCGTCAAACGCACACAATGAGAGATGCACGCAGAGGCGATACATGTATACTCACGGAGGGGACCTGTACAGTACGAACAGCACGGGTTTCCGAAGCATCGCCACCGCAGGAATAGCGAAGAAGAAAAAACACAGAGAAGATCATCGCAACAAAATAAGGGCTTTAAATCCAAATCACCGAATGTCTTCCGTTGGAAAGTGCTGTTATAAATCAGGTGCACAAGCGAATATGCAGGGGCACAACTGCGCGCGCACAAAGACAAGGTTGTGCAGTCACTGAACGCAACAGATCCAATCACGCACCTCCGCGGGGAACGGGAGCGAGAGCGGGAGCGGCTGCGTCCACGGCCGCCACGACGAGGAGGAGGAGAGCCCGACCGCCATGCCCGCGAAGGCGTATTCTTGGCCCACTGCATGCAAGCCATAAGCACACAAGTATGGGTATTCACAGACACACGCTCTCGCATTTGGATGGAGTAAGGTGGAATAAGCAAAGATAAAGCTATGTTCCGCAACAAGGAGAGCATGCGGGGTGTGAGAGTGTGTGTCTCTCGTAAAAAAATCTCACCTCAACCCTCACGGCATAGCCGTCAATCTTCTTGTTGTGCATCCTATCGTATGCATCCTCTGCATCCCGCTCGTCTTCATACTCAACAAATGCATACCTGTTTTGTGTGCACATACCACAACATCAAGAATTAGAACAAGCGCAGAAAGTGTGAATTCACAAAACGGGTACTGCAGCTGCCAACCAAGTGCCTCAACTACTCACGCTGCGCCACCGCGTCCACGCTTCGAAGAAGGAATATCGCAACGGACCAGGCGACCATACCTAATGGAAAAGAGAGGTACAATCGAAATGTGACAATTTGTTCGGCACTTTGGAATAAGTCATTATGAGAAAAAGGCTTTCCAGGGTCCCAATACGGGTGCAGCCTCATTGCAACTAAGAGCTGCATACTATCATGCCTATCAGTATTATCAAAGCAATTCATTCAACGCACTTTTCGAACTCATAGCCAAGGTCCGCGGCCTTGATGTAAGGGGACACATTGTCCACAAAAAGCGTGTTGCGACCCATCTTTCTCTCGCTTTTGAAGGCGGACCGCACCCCCTAGAGTCAATCGTATGGCGAATGAAAAAACAAACAGCACAGCCAGCAATGCGGAATGACTTTTGTTTTATCGTGGAAATGAGAGGGTCACAAGCGGTGCAGCAGCGTCGACAAAAGAGAAGATGCCCGCCGCACATCACACCAGATGCACACTTTGTGTCTGACCGTTCGGTGAGTTCGCACGCGTCACGCATATATTGGACAGCGCTCCCCCAAATGCTCGGGAGGATTTAATCTGAAATTGAGGGAAAACGGGTTAATTTTGCGGTCGCCCAAATCAATTAAAGTATCCCCAGTGGGCACGTGGTGCGGTTGCAAAATGACGCTATTATTCTCTATGACGTCACCAAAGTTTCACTAAAGTTTTAGTACTGGCCCTGCAACATACATGCAAGGAGGAAGAAGAAAAGATGCGTCGCTTCATCCTATCACCCCAAATGGTCTATTGTCGCACCACGCTGACCGTCAAAAGATCATACAAACCCCTGAGAAGACATATTGAGTAACAAATGGCACTTTCATTGGGGCGGCGCAATAAAAACACAGCCGCATGATCATTGGTCAACTCATATCGACTGACACTCAGTTTGCTTAGTTGTTGAACGACACGCGACGAGTGGGCTTGATGTACGATGAGCACGAGGCGGGCTTGGTGCCCTGGTACTGATCGCAGACAACAGCAATGAGGTTGTCCTGGGCCTTATCTTGGAGATCGTCAGTGTGGACGCCGTTGATGACAATCCACGGAACGTATCTATGGCAAAGGCAAAACACAGAGGCAAATGAAAAGTTCCAATTAATTTGACAGCTCGCTGGGAACACATGGATTATACACACACACACACACACACACATATATATATATATAAACGTAGATATAATGCACTTACTGGTGCGCGGGGTTAAGAGCGGCAGTAGCTTGGGCCATCTGATGCTCAAGCTGGACACCGTCATCATCTGCGGCACAGGCGGCGATGGGGGTATAATCGACACCAACTGTCTTTGCGCACGATGCGGCAGTCGTGTTCGAGTAAGGAGTTCCGCTGCTCTCCAGGCACTCAATGAATGGGTAATACACACTGATGTCCTTGATGATGCTAATGGCGCAAGTCTACTCGTGCAACGGAGTAATCAAGAAAAAGACAATGAATAAAATGGAAACAGGAAGCACACATGGTAAAGCCTTCGCACAGAATAAAGAGAGCGAGCAATGGATGGACAACACATACCTCGATCACATTTCCAATGCACTCGTTTTCTCCGTGCTGGCAAGTGTAGGTATAAGATGACCCCTGGGCGGCCTCCTTAGCATTTCCATAGGGGAAAAGAGAGAGCTCCATGATGTCCTGGATGTCGGCAGCTTGCCACGCAGCGAGAAGAGGTCCGGTGATGAACGCCTCGCAGTAGGGGCACTGCAAACAATACAAAACACACTCATTAACAACCCAGAGATCAAAGCACAGAGCAAGATTCTATCGAATAGGCAATCTACGGTTCTATTTCAGCCACGTAGGTTCATTTGCAAGAAAAGATTAGATCAAGTTTTTAACTCTACTCGCCAAAGATTCGTAATAAAGGGCAACCGAGACCTTGTCTGCAGCACGCGCACCACCAGAAAGGAGGGCGAGGACAAAGATGAGAGCAGCAAACTTCATTTTCAGAGAGAAAACAAGAAATAGGAACAATAACTGAAAACGTAAGAAGTACTTGATGAAGTCGGATGCTCTTTTATGCGACCCTGGTTTGCTGAGTTGGTTGGCGGGAAGCCGTTCATGTGTCATATGATTGTGTATTCCCAAAACGAACCAATCAGAGCCAACACAAACTTGACGTCAGATGCATCTGGTGACGCACTAAGCTTGAGATGCGAACATTCCGCAAATTCTGGGATCAAGTACCCTTTGCTGCACATGTAACACAAACAAAAACGAAATTTGTTTGCCGTTCTTTCATTCGCTCAGCTCTACTTATCACATATGAGACTCAAGCCTCTATTTCCAATGATAGTTCAGGATGGGATCGTGCTGTGGAAAGCAATCTGAAACGACTGTAGCGCCCGACCCTGTGGGTACAAAATACCACAGATACGATTGAGAGCCACAACACGACATTGACGACAGAACTAGAGCTGGCATAAGCTAACATGGCACTGGTTCTGTAAACCCTATGCCCCAGGAATCACGACGGCGTATGCAAGCGGAAGCTGCCGAGAGGAGAGCAGCAGAGCAACAAGCGCGAGGATTGAAGGATCCCGCCGGCGCAAAAGCCAGAGCGCAGAGACACGAGGCGTCCGCCGCGAATGCATCCGCACCTGCCACTGAAGGTGGCTTGAAGGTGAGTTCAACCAAAGATGATGGAATAGGACTAGCGAAAAGCTGAAGTGGGTAAAGGGATCCTCAAAACCCATAGTAGTGCCCTTCATGGGTAAATCGGCGAATATCACAAGGATTCCTCATTCTATGTTTCTTTATGGCTCCATTTTCCCCAGTGGCAAGTCGGTTGATTATGACCAAACACAAATACTGAAGCCGCCCCGCACAGCCCTGAAACGACACACGGCTGAATCGAGAAAGCAGTCTTTTACTGAAGACGCGTAAGGGTGCGATGCATCAGTATGGCAAGCACTCCAAGAACATTGCCATCTGTCTCACATTTTTTGGAAAGTTGCACAGTCTCACCGAGATGATTACAACCAGGGGGGCGAATCCCCTTATCGTTGCGTTGGGCGTTTCAGGCGAGGTTTCGGAATAGCACCTGAAACCCCACACTGTATGTTCGAATGCAGTGAATTTGAAACGAGAACTCGGCGAATGAAAAATGAAAAAACACCAAAACACAAAAAAAACACCGAGTGAACGAATGAAAGCGGAAATTCCGCCTCCACCAATGGGAGCACGGGAAGATTGCGTGCAAGCATGACCGGGGTGACTCCCGTGATAGTGCGAGGATGGCTGGGGAAGATGCGCTATACATAGCTATAGTAATCAATCGGAGAGATATACAAATTGTAATGTATTGATGTTATAACTTAACTGATACGTGAATGGTATGTAGTGATTTGTCGTGAATAGTCGTGTTCATACTTCCACTATGGCAGCTGACTTTGCTTGTCGCTGATTGGGCCGCTGTTGTCGCGGCGTGATCGATCGGTGTGTGTGTCATGGTGTGTGTTGTATGTTGCCTTCTCCGTTTCCTCCGACACTACTGCTCCCCACACTCCTTTGTAAAAGATTGTAAAAGTTTCACACATTATGTACCACTGCATAAACGCTCTATGCGTGATTAGTTTTTCTTAAAATTTTATCCTTAGCTACAATTTCCAATATCGATTGTGATCATTTTATTTTGTGAAACGTCTTTTGGGATTTCGCCTTCCAAAGCTACAATTTCACAAACGATTTTCTTGGGTCGCGTCATTCGCTGCTTGTTTCACTGGCGCGGCCACTAGCAAAGATGGCGCACGTTGACGTGGACACGACCCTTGAGGAAATCGACCTGTCGGGAAGAATGCTTACCGAGTTTCCGTTGGAGGTTTTGCGTTGCGCGAATCTTCGCGTTTTGAATTTGGCCGACAACGAGATTAAGGATATTCCGCATGAAATTTCGTCGTTGACCCGCCTTCGCGATGTTAATTTGAGCGGGAATCGGATAGAGTCCCTCTGCGATGAATTCGGGGAACTCGCCGAGCTTCAGCGCCTGAATCTCAACTCTAATCGCATGCGTGACTTGCCATCGTCGTTTGCAAAGCTCGCCTCACTCGAGACGCTCAACGCTGCAGGAAATCTCCTTGAAGATATTCCTGTCGCAATTTGCAGCCTTCCGCAGTTGCGCAAGCTGTATCTGGGCGCAAATTTGTTGTCGGCGGTGCGTCCCGAGGTTTCGCTTCTGGTCCACCTGGAGGTGCTCTATCTCGGCGGCAATCGCATCGAGGAAATCTCGCCTTCAGTGTCTTCACTGTCACGCCTTTCCGTCCTATATTTGGGAGACAACCGCATCACAAGTATTCCGGCGGACATGGTGAAACTCACCTCATTGAGGACACTTAACCTGCACAATAACAGGATTGAGGTGCTCCCTTCGGAGATTGTTAATCTGCGCAGTCTTACCGAGCTCAGCATACGCGGCAACCCGCTTGTTTCTCGATTCGCTGCGGATATGCCCAGCGCGCCTCCGTCGCTGCTTGAGCTGTGCGGGCGTGCCATCAAGAACAACGCCGTGGGGTACTGCAACTCGTCGCTCCCATGCAATCTCGTCTCGTACCTTGATTCCGCACGCCGTTGCGAAAACCCTGCGTGCAAGGGCGTCTACTTTAGTGCCAGCGTCCGCCGCGTCGAATTTGTCGATTTTTGCGGAAAGTATCGCGTTCCATTTCTGCAGTATTTGTGCTCATCTCACGACAACTCGACGCGTGGATGCGCCGGTGATGGCGAGTCTCCGTTGGTGAACAAAGTTCTTCTTGATCAGTGGCGCCCTTCGAATGCCGAGGACGACGACTTTTAAGGGTCATCTCTTGGTCTTCGACGCGGTTTGGGGCCTTTGTATATGTATATATGTATGATAATTATGCGGCATTTGCGTGCGTGGTCGTTGCCGTTGCTGCGTGTGCGTGAATTCACGCCTATTTTTATTTCGGTGCCAAGTTAACCTTCGGAATGGCGGGCCCTTTGCTGGACAAAGGCAGTGCTATATCTCACTAAAAGAACCAAATTTACAATGCTTGGTTTGTTCGTAAAATTTTAATTGTAATTGTGTCACAACGCAAAGCAAAGGCAAAGGCAAACGCAGCGCAACGCGGCAAACGCAAACGATTTTCGGTATAAAGCCGGACGATGTCTACTTGTCGCTGGCAGAGCAGTGCTGAGTCCCATTGCGATATTCGACGATCTCGCCCTTTTTAGAGAAAAAAGTGACCTTTGGAGATGCCTTGCACCTTCCTGTCGCCTCATCGAACGTCTTGCAGAACTCAAAAGGTGGCGAGTAGAGATGAAGTGAGAGGGCGCCCTTGGTATGGCTGACGTTCTCAACACGATGAAGACCGATTTTGTCTGCAATAATGGACAGCATTCGCAACGAGTAGAGATAATTAGAATCCATTTGCAGAAAAATTGAGCATTCAACGAAAAATCACGCGAGAAACCGACACAAAAGTGCACACACTTACCATGAATATATGTGACCTGGTCGCGCTTGTAGTCAAGAACGCGCGTGGCATTGAGAGGGACGCCGTCCTTGGGAGGGTCGTAAAGGGTCTCACGGATTTCCCCATCGAGAATCTTCATGATGCAATGGCTGCCAGCATGATCGTGCACCGAGCTGCAAAACAAAGCAAAACAAATTTGGGTAAGCGCATTGCGCCGTTTCACCGCGTGCATTTGAGCACAAGAGGCTTTGCAACTGAATTTGCACTTATTTTCTCCTTACCTCGACTGGCCCTCGCTCCATGCAAGGACGAGAAGATTGAATTTGCCGTTGCCGTTGTCGACAAAGTTGCGCGTGTAGCGGTGGGGATCAAAATGGGCGTACTTTTCCCAGTCTTTGCTGTTGCTCTTGTAAGCCTCCATGACTGCCATAACCTCATCGACATCTGCTTCGTCTCCATCCAAAAGATCACTGAGACGGGCAATAAGCTCCTCCATGTCTTTGGGCGCGTCCACAGTCCTGGGTGATTCCATTTTGATTAGTTTGCGTCGCTCTGCTCTGCCTTTGTGCTTTTGAATGGTCTGAAGATCTCGGCAGCGTTGCTGACTATTATATATATACCCACTAAATTCCTTCCATGCATCTCTGCGTGTTGTGTGAGTGTGAATACGTTGTGCGATGCCCAGACACACACACACACACACACACAACACACATACACGCACACACACGCACACACCACAACACTACTCCACAGGACATTGACAAATTGAGGGGCAATCAAATCAGCAGTGGGGTTTTGGGTATATTTTGGCTCATATTATCATCTCTATGGAATTTGTATTGAATTGACAATTATTTTTGTGCATCCTTTTGTGTGAATTTCTCTTGTGACGCGGGAAGATCAGCCCGCTGCTTAATAATTAGGACTCCAGAATTGTGTATTGCAGTTTGTACCGATCCAGATGCGATACCTGTTAGTCCGTGATGGAATTTTCATTTTGACTGGGAGGCTAATGACATCATCAAAATAGCTGTATAGTAGAAAAGTGGGAATTGACAGGGTGGAGCCTGTTACAACAATTAGCACTTGCCCTTGGTGTAACCATAGCTGATCCCAACAGTTCATAGACAAAAAGCAAAAACAGCTGATATTATTATTATTTTCATATTACTTGGGATATATACAATATATACAAATGCTATTGCGTGGTCAGTCTTCCACAACGATGGGGGTTGCAATGTGTCCCGGCTGTCTGTGGCCGGAGTGACGGCGAGAAGCTTTTGAGTGCTTTGGTTGGGCAGTTTGCACGGCATTCCCAAACTGTCGCATGACGGCAACTGCCTCAACATCCAGGCCGAGAGTCTGAAGGGACTGCGAAGGCGAAAAAAAAATAAGAACGACAGGCAAGCGAGATTAGCAAAAATAAAATCTGACATGATTAAAGTCTACTGAGAGTAGTGGGCACACAGCGGCACACACCTTAGCTACCCGAAGTGCATGCCCGATAGCCGTTTCCTTGTCCTTATCAGAGCCACCGTTTGTAAACGCAGCAAAAACGTCCTTGAGACCCTCCTTGTAGCCCACAATACAATCCGCAGCTGTTTGATAGACGAAAATTAGCACAATCAGTTTCTTACTAGAATTAAAATACAAGGTGATAAGAGTTAGCCAATAAAAAGTAAAATAAGCGTGCACGTTTACCAATAGGAATATAAATTTTGTGTTGACAATACATACCGTCGATCCACTCGTCGGTGCGCTTGAGTATGGCAGCAAGGGACGGTTTATCTGAGGTTGAAGCTGCACTTTCGTCACTCTCACGTCCAGCGCGATAGAGTGACTGCGGAAGGCAACACAACGCCAAAAATGCACAAAGGTCAGTGGGCGTTTCCATATTTGCAAGGCGACAGCTACAAGGTCGTGTAAGACTTAGGCGCTCTGCCCATGACTCCACATAAAAACACAACACGCACTAAATATGCAGATTACCTTCCATTCAGGAAAAGGGCATAAACACAGCCACCAACCTCTTCAGTACCAATCGAATTCATGCCGACAGCCGCATCCCATGCGGGCATATCCTTTGAAAGCGATCCCCCAAATATTACGTCGGTATCGTCATCCTCGCCATCTCCCTCGCTACTATTGTTCTGTGGCGGTCTCTCTTCCGATTTTTTGCGGATCTCCCATTCGCGGAGGCTCTGTGCATTGACCCGGTGTTTTGCACGCATCCGCCGAAACTCATCGAGTGCATTCCAGTATAACACGGCCTCTCGCAACTGAGACAGAGCGAGAGGATTGTTCTGGACGAGTGGAATGATGTTTCGTAAAACTTTTTCGGCGGCGAGAAAATCTTCCGCAGCGTAATAGTACTAGCGTCAAGACAGGAAGAGAGAGAGAGAGAGCGAGAGAAAAAAAGTAGGATGTCAGTGACTGACTGCAGTTGTCAAAACACCCTACTCAAATTGTCTTGTTTGTCTCCAAATTGTTCGTCATCAAGAATACAGTTAAAAGGGTACCACGCCGTGAACAACGAACATAACACACCTTGACAAGAGCAAGCGCTTCCACAGCCACAGCTTTCTTTGTAGCATCATCATCATGCGCTTGCATCTCCCGTGCTGCTGCAAATATTCGTCCCATGAGCCCATTTGCAACCGCGTCGCCGTTTGGCGCCCCCTGTTGCCGTTCCCCGCGAGTCTCCGGCTTGATGTGAATCATGACTGCAAGAATGCAAGGTTCAAATTCCAATTGAGAACAAACCCCAAACGAAAGGGCGAACATGCGACATGCGATACAAGCCTCCTTCCATCCTCCGATATAGAAGGAGGAAGGAGTTCTGTGAAGCTCACTCACTCACCCTTGATTGGCAACCGAATGTCATCGACAAGGTACTCTTCCACGACAGGTCCGCGCGAGTAGTCGAATGCGGATGCCGGGCGAGAGTGCGCAACAGTCCCCATATCTGGCTCATCGATGACCGGAACGGGTCCTGTGTTGCGTTCTTCTTCTGCATCTTCTCCCTCTGAATGCGAATGCCGGCCATTTGTTCGACTATCCTTGCGTTCTCTCAATTCTTTAGCGTCTATGTCAAGACTTCGGTCGTGGTCCTGACCGGCCCCTGACTGTCGTCTTTGCGAGTGTGAGCTACGCGCGGACGCTCCTGAACTTGGGCGTTCGCGCGGTCGTTTGACTGGCGAGTCGACGGGCAAATCAGAAGTGTGTTTAGGTTGACGATTTCCAGAAGGGAACGGGCCAGTCTCCTGCGAGGTGCAAATTGAGTTACAAAGTCAGACACCAATGCTCAACTTATCCCAAAGTGTTTAAAGCTTTCGGGGTGGTTAATAACCTACGGACGGAGGTTCAATTGTAGCATACCGTTGGGTCGACGGCTCCCGTGTCCAACTGCGAGGCACCGCAGCCCATGATGGAGATTAGCCGGTGTGGCAACTCCCAAGCGTTTACAGTGTCATGTCATCGAAACTATGCTCAGTACTTCATGGCAAACGCTAAAAACTGTATGCTATTGCGTAGTTGTTGTTCAGGGTGTACTTTCTTTGCTGCCCTTAGAAGTGCAATGTGCAAGAGGGATTACAACGAGCAGCATCTCGTGTCAATAATAAACCGGTGACTGGAATCTTCGGGGGCACTCTGACACCTTTTTTGGAAATGGATTTGTCTACCCTGGTGACGGATTGTCACTAACGGTATTTAATTTGGAGGAGTCAGAAAAATACCAAAATATTTCACACACACTTCAATGTAAAATACTGGCGATTCTTAAATCGCGAGGAATTTCCAATTATATCCCGATTTATATAAAATGTTTCCATATTTACCAGTTAAAGTCATGATGTTCGGATATTTATTTCTTGAATAGTACATGCCAGGGCACCATTTTCGTGCGGAATGTGAAACACAGCCGGCGTGAATGAAGCAGTTGTCACAACTCGAAAGAGACGATTAAATTAAGTTGATCTATGATGCTTTCTACAAGAAACACACACCAATGCCGCTTTCCTCAAGACAATGACTTCTTGTTACGGCATGTTCTAAAACGCGAGCCCGCCACTCATAGTGATTTCATACAGTCGCCACGGGTGAATCTCTTGTGCTCGGGCGTGCAACTTTGACGGTGTCCCACCGAGGGCATCCACTCACTTACTTTAACCCCGGCCGATTGTTTGGATCGTCGCAAAGATACCCAATCATGTCGCGTCTGGCACCTTTTGGGACGGTGGATCAGCCAGACTTCCGTGTTCGCATCATTGGCGGACGGCAAGTGCTTGTACCAAACAGCGGATTAGCCGCTGCGCCGCCGACAAATGGGCCCCCGAGCAGGAGCCAGTCGCCATCCCAGTCGCGCTATGGCGGACAGCCGACCGGTAATGCACGTCATCCCCTCGGTGGATCCTCTGAGCGTCAGTCGCGGCTGAATCCTATAACTGGGTTGCCGTATGGAGGACTGGATGCGCTTCCCACGGTTCCTGCCTTCACCAACAGATATGCCCCGCTTGGCAATGTACCTGACGCCACCGACCGACATTCGCAACAAGCGCAGCAGCCGCAACACCACCCACAACAGCAGCATGGTTCGCACCAAACTGGCGGTGTTGGCGGGCGTGATTACGGATATCAAGCTCCCGATAGCCGTTATGGCCAAGCACCTGCAAAGGATCCGTATGCCTCGGCGCCGCCTCAGGATGATTGGGGCACAAGCAATGGGCGGGTGGGCACAACCGGCGCTACAGCATATAAGGCGCTTCCTTCGATTGGACAACAAGACGATCGTTATGGCTACAATGCACCTGCAACCAACCGAGATGCACCGGCTCAACGCGGCGTTTTCCAAGACAACGGAGGTTACGGACGCCCAACAGATCGTGGATCTCAAGATGCATACGGCAGTGGTGCCCACGCGAATCTGACGTCCAAGCAGCCGGCATATGCACAACAAGGTGCACAACAACAACAACAACAGGCGGTGACGTCGCGCACAACTCGCGGGGGCGGCACATCATATCCCTGGAGCCAGGAAACGGGACAGCAGTCGCAGATTCCTCCTCAGGCGAACTCTTCGCGCGGATGGCCACAACAACAACAACAACAACAACATCAGCAACCTCAACAACAACGACAGCAGTCACAAAACGGATACGGGCAGCGTTCTCAGCAATACGCCGACGTGCCTGTCAGCGCCACACGGGGTGACATGACTGACAGGTCGGAGAGGCACAATGCAATGCCGAGTGCAGTCGGTTACCCATCGGGAGGACAGTCGTTTGGCGGTCGACCGACGCGACTCGATGATCTACAGCGGCAGCAGGAGCAGCTTATTCAGCTGCGGCGTCAGAATGACGATCTCTTATCGCACAACGGCGCCTTGATTGACGAGAGCCCGCACGGCTTTGCATCGGCGGGATCCTCGCGATACAGCGAAGATTCAACGCCAATGGGCATTGAGCACCGTGACGGCATGCGATCCCACATTGACCGCGGGGGACGGCAGTACGGCGGAACATACCCAACGGACGAGTCGATGTGGCGAAAGGGCAATGCGATTCCCCCGGAGGACGACCGTCTTGACCGGTTTGCGAGTTTGTACAACGCATTGCGACAGAGCGATGCCGAGGGCACCGGTGGGTTTTGTGTGTGCGCATGCTCCCTGCGTGCGTGTGGTGTGGCAGTTTCATCGCATGAGTGCATTTTGTAGTATGTCTCTTGATGTTGTCGTATGGATTGACGACATAAAGTGTGTTCGTAGGGATGGGGAGGAAAGGAGGAGAAGAAGAGAGAAAAAGAGGATACACGATGGCTTTAAGTGCTGTCCCATAATTGAGAGATGTTGACGATTTGCTAAATTTGCCCTTTCCTTCACTACATTTTCTCTTTTCCCCGCAATAGGCTATCTCGATCTGCACGAGGCGCGACGCCTGATCGAGACGTACAATCTTGTGTATTCGCTGGGCATCCCACAGAGCATACTGGGCGCACTCTTCGGTGCGGTCAATCCAAATGTCGGCATGGTGAGCATTGACGATGTTGTGGCGAGGCTGGAGACACAGGCGGCCCGCTGAAACAAAGCTGAGTTGGCAGTGCTTTGTCTTCTGGCTTGACGCTTGGGTTCTGCGCGCGTTTTGCGTTGGTTTTTTTTGTTTTGGTGTGCGTTGTGCGCGTGCGTGCTTTCTTGTATCATATGGAAAAAACAGACAAACAACACCCCCACGAATCCTTATTTTCATCGACGGTAGATTCTCTCGCAATGTTTGTATATTTTCTAACCGTTAATCCAATAGTAATTGGAAGGAAGGAGAGATGTAGCAATAGAGTCACTGTCTTCGGCTGTCCGCCATATGGGCATACACAACCACACATGTCACAACATACACACTGTATGAATGAGACGGAGACTATCGAAACAAGCACACGCAAAACAACGCACGGACGCACGGACGCACAACGCAGACGCGCAACGCGCAGACGCACGCGACCAGACCACAGTAGCACGCTCCCCGCCAACGCTAAGGCATCCAAGTTGGTCGGTATCTGCTGTCGTAGTTTACAAGGGACGCATCAAACAGTTCGATGAATTGCTGATCTAGTGTTCTGCTTTTTGGGTGTGCGAAGCGCCGGTACTCCTCGCACACGGATGTGTGGCTCCAGTGTTGCATTTTGCGCAGGCATCCGACAAGACATCCCGTTCGGTGCTGATGGTGCACGATGAGGGAAACGAATGGGCGCATGCACGCATTGTGTAGTGAGTGCCAGATGCTAAGTTTGATTGCGGACGAGGGGGAGAGTGACTAAACGAGCATCACAATTACTAGCAAACCGCCATCCCAAAGACAGACAGTTTGCGCGCGTGTGTGTGTGTGTGTGATAGAGAGAGAGTGAGAGTGATGTAGATGTCAAATCAGTGTCTTAGGCGCTGTGCCCATGGACTCCACAGAGAGAGAGAGAGAGGAGGAAATGTGCTCACCTTGCCCTTGTTGCAGTGAATTAGAATGGGATGGCAGCGGACGTCTGCAAATCACACAAATACAATTGAGCAAACACCGTCAGCCCGCATTGCCACACATACAAGGCACACGAACAAACATGCGCGAAAGTGCACACAAAAGCGCACAGATGGAAGATGTAATGTGCGAACAACGGTACTACTGGTACTACTGGTGAAATGCGAGTAAGCATACCGAGCAGCTTCACTAGTGCGTCCTGTATGATGTCTTCTGGAATGTCCACAAAGGGCTCCTGTGACCGAATGAGAGGAGCGGTGTTTTGGTTGTGGGCAGATAAGACACGATATGTGCAACATTCAAAGTCAGTGTGGCACGTGGAGCAAACGAGAGATTGGTATTCAAGACAGGGCATTGGGCGTCAGAGTACATGGACTCCACAAACCACAAACGAGAGATTGCATGTGAAATAGGACAACCAAGACACGGACATGCACACGAACACACGCACGCACACCTTATTTCCAGGCACACCAAATTGGAAGAGCTCGATACCATTTTCATATAAAAACTTGATGTTGCCCTCGGGATAATCTTCGAGCACAAGGGTGCTGCATACACAGGCACATGAATTGGCATGCAATTGCCCAATTAGCCGACAGGAGAGAAAGGACCATCGAGCAACATACGTTTCCGCATCTCTTTTTCGGAGCCACAGCAACATAACAGTAAAGCCATAACTCACAGAATGGACTTAAGCCCAAGCTTCTTAATGAATGGGAAGTTTTTCTTCTTTGGAAAGGCGGATCGATATATGCCTACTCAGTGATACCCAAGAGCAATGCCAGTAAAAATATGATGTTAGTCACCGTCTTTACGCGGGGATAAAGTCTGCACAAACATCGAGCGATTATTGTTCTGTGCGCCGAAATAGACGCAACCAACAACCAAAGGAACAATATAAAGTGCTGCGCGAAAGCCGGATTCAAAAGATGTAACGGGAATTCCACGCCTCGCTATAACGTATAGAGCGTCTAGTGTGGAGCATACAGAGGCGTCGTACGTTTGCATGCAGATTGAACCGGATTGAAAGAACATACAAACAGTGTGTGCCTTTTCGCAGCTTCCTCCCACATTTCGCCATGAAACCAACAATCAAAAGCAGATGATGATGGCATCGAGGAAAAAACACAACCCGCCTTTGGCAACAAGCGCAAAATTCTCCGGTGGAATCAGATCCTGATCCTCCTCAAGTTCGCCATCGGCCTTATCCATTTTGTCGGTCCTCTATTAAACCCGCCCGTTGTGTTTTGGTTGTAAAGCGCGCTGAGATTGATTGTCCGTGCGAACACGACGCCAGAGGCAAAAAAGGCGTCACTTTGGGGTGTGCATATCAATCAGCGCTGTTTTGCATGGGCGATTGGGGAGATGTAACAGAGTCGGAGAGTAAGGTTCAACTCAAAAGCTCGCTTCTCCTCGAGTGTGTCTGCCTTCTTTCGGAGTGCCAATTGAATATGGCGTGTCTGATGTTACTAGATTCCGACATACAGTGGCAAGTGATTAAGTGTGCGATCCTTTCGTGCGTCAGTTGGAAGACACAAATGTGAGAGAATT
Organism: Pigoraptor chileana; assembly: GCA_943704495.1. NCBI lineage: Eukaryota > Filasterea > Ministeriida > Capsasporidae > Pigoraptor > Pigoraptor chileana. Next base: position 5,664 of record CALSCR010003315.1, on the reverse strand, counting down.
ACATACTTGAATGGGAAAAAAGAATATCTATGTGTGTATGTGTGTGTGCGTGTGTGTGCGTGTGTGTGTGTGTGCCCATGCGTCTCGAATGCTGTGGTGTTTCAGTTGTGGATTATTCCTCATCTCACTCTTGCATGTGAGCGCTGTACGGCCGTGTGAGGCGGCGATGAAATCAGCCAATTGAAATGGTGAGTCTTTGCACGCACATACCCGCGGGGTGCATCCCGTTCATGTTTTTCTGTTCATTTTCTCACTATGTAGCACACACACACACACACACACACACGCCAAGCAACTGTTTCGCGCCTCACATTTCAAGATGAAGTGATAGACATTGGATGAAAGCTTTTTGGCAATCACAACGAGCCGATGGCCCCATTTTTTAAGAATGAATTTTTGGATTTGCGTAGAGACACTTGTACAAAGTTAAGTTACGAAATGACTCTGACAGTTAACGCGCACACGATACCGTGCGGGGGTTTGAAGAGAACAAAAAGCGCGAAAAAACGGAAGAAAATACGGACATGCAGAGCGGCCCTCCCCTCCCACGACAGCAACGCATCTAGATGCATTTCATACGACGCAGCACGCACACACCAACGCTCACGCACACACACACATACGCACGCACGCACGCACACTCGCGCATACACACACACACACACGCCCCCCTCCCGGAACAGGAAAGTGTCAGCATAATGTGCAATCGGCTGTTACAACAGTGAGTGTAATCGCCACTTCAAACGCAACGGACCGACAACATATCAGCGCGCCAACTCGACCAAGGGGGCCCCGACAGCACAATTAGCCATTTTCGCCCTCACTTTTTCCCCGCCTGCTTTCCCTTCTTATCTTGCAACGCCACGCCGCCGCTCGACGGCACTATCTTGGCAGACGCATTGCGCATGTCCACCCCTGGGTTTACGGCGACCACAACTGCGACCCCATTCGACATGGACTCCGGCGCGTTGTTGTTGACAGCGGAGAGCGCGTTCGCGACGCCTGCAGAGGCCGCCGACTCTTTCGTGTTGACGGCGGGGAGCGCGTTCTTGACGCCTGCAGAGGCCGCCGACTCTTTCTTGTTGACCGCGGGGAGCGCGTTCGCGACGCCTGCCGAGGCCGCCGACTCTTTCTTGCCTGCGCCAACATCCCCGCCAGATCCCCCGGCTGTGTTTTCTGCGGGCGGCTGATCTCTCGGCTTTAACGGCGACACATCACCGGCGGATGCATTCGCCTGTCCTCCGTCCGTCTTCGTTGACAGAGGCTGCGCCTGTGGTGCTGCGGGTACTTGCTCTTCCTCGGTTCCCGCTGTCTCTGCCGCTGCCTTTCCAGCTGCTGCCACTTCTTCCTCAAGCTTATTCTGCTGCAACTGTGCATTGGCGATTGCGTTATGCATCAACGCTTTGTACCGTTTTGACGCGGCGGATTCGGACGGTTCGTACAGCTTTTCGAGAGCGGTCTGGAGGATATGAAGGCGCCACGTGCCCCGACTGTTGCGCGGCAAGACCTTTTCGTCGCTGAGGACTTCGCTGAGGGTGGAGTCTGACGCTAAGCTGTCGACATGACGCACATAATCGGTGTAGTCGCCCCCGTTGGCAGTCGGATAGAGGCGAGAAAAGCCTCCCCGGTTCATCCGTTCCCGCTTTGCATCGAGAAGATACTCGAGATCGATGTCGTCGATGCAGAAGCGTGTGCTGGCGCCGCACGCCGTCTTCACCTCGGCGTGAATCTTGGAAAGGTCTTGCGCAAGGTCGACGGCGACGGATGCCCGTCGGTAGATGACGTTGAGGACATCGGTCATCATACCGATCTTTGTCGCATCGTATGCGGATCCGCGCGCATGCGACAGACCCATGTCAGGGGAGCCGTTCACCTGAACAAAATTTGCAAAATTCAGAGGGGGGTAATTAGTGCATCAGTCAAGATTCTTTCTATCTTTACATATCAAACAGATCTCACATGTACTAAATATTGTGATGGGCTGCAAGTATTCCAGAAGCAAATTATGAGAAACCACATCAACACAACGTATACACACACACACACACATCACAATAAAGCAACGCAAGACTACGCAAAAAACAAAAAAAAAGAAATGGGAGAAACTATAACGCAACTTGCAGCTTCAAAACAAAAAATCTCACCTCGATGATGCGCGGAGTCAGATTCTCGTCGAAAATGACGTCGACACCGAGCAGTTGGTAGCAGTTGATGCACGTGTATCCGCTCTGGAGCTTCTCAAAGTGGCGGCGAAACGCAGCCTCACTGCTCAGAAATATACGCGTCACAGCCTGGTAGATGCGTGCAAAGACAATGTCGGGATCCTGCCCCACGGACGCAAGATAAGCCTTGAACTTTGAGAAGCGCCACACGAGCTCGTTGACATCCTTGAACTTCTTGTTGATGCTCGTGTTGGTGAGGAACTGCGTTTTCTTGCCGCCCGTGGTTGCATTGACGTCGTATCGGCTGCTTGCAAAGCGCACGAGACCTTCCTTGTACATGTAGATGCGAAGCGGCGAGATGGACGTCACCAGGACGTATGTGCGGAGGTCGAACTTGTATCCGTCAATAAGGTACGGGTTGTTGAGGTAAGGCTGCACGATTAGGTCATGGCGGATGCGCTTGAGAGGATCGGCAGAATCAACGACAAAGATTCCACGCCCGGCGCCCGAGTTTGTTGGCTTGACAATGTACTTGATTGCATTTCCGCGGATGCGCTGGACGTCGTCGAATTCAAGAAGAGCGGGAAGCTGACGCGGGACAGTCCAGCACGGAAAGGAAAACGGAGGCACAGATGCAGCACCCTCATACTTGCTAAGCGCCATTCCCATCGTCCGACAAAACCCGTCCTTTGTCCAGAGGATGCGTCGCATGCCTTGGATGCGCGAAATCTTTTGATGTCGCTCGAGCATTGGGTACTGCGATCCCTCGAGACAGTCTTCGTTGAGATCGCCAATGCCGATGCAGAGGATGCCGCTGAACTGCATGTTGGGCCCATCGTCCACAAGCGACAGTCCCGCACGTCGGAGAGAGACGCGGTACGTGTCCATGTCTCGCTTCTGCGTCCATTTTGTGCCCCGCATGATCACATTGGGCTTTCGTCGACGTTTCTCCACAATTGTTTGTTCAATGTCGATTAATCGGTCGAGAAGTTTGTTTTTGCCCACGACGTAATCGCGGGGTAGGTCGCTGACAAATTTTCGGATCTGCGCGCCATCGAACACAACCGTGTTGTTGCCGGGGAGCCCTCCACGCGTCCCCGTCAATCCACGCCAATCCTGGCGTCGTTCTGGCTGCGCGATGAGATCAGCCTCTGCAGCCGCGAGGACCTCCTCTTCCGAATCAACATCAACCGATTCGCCGGACATGCGCGTTGCCAGAATGGCCTCATCGTAGAGGAAGATGACAGCACCGACGAAGGTGATTAACAACACCATGTGACGCACGGTGCGCTGCTCGACGGCCACCATTTTTGCGCACCCGTTGGTAATCAACGACTTTATGCGTTTTGTGCCCCCCGGCGCCAGGACTCCGGCCGGTTGCACTCGAGGTGCAAAAATGGATGTCGTTAACTTAGATGCGACATATGAGAACGGGCACCCGGCTGCTTACGTTTCAGGGCTATCGACGACGAGACGACTGAGGCATGCTGTTGTCGCATCGCATGCACCTCCTGTTCAACACCCGACTCTCGCGTCAGTCGAGAACACTACCCACGGCGCCGCAATGTCGCGAGATATTAAGAAAATGCGTGTGCGGACAACTTGACGAGAGTCAAGAGTGCAAGGGGTGGATGGAAACCTTAAGTGAATCGAAGTCGGAGCAATGAGAGGGCTTAATGCCTCCGTCGAATGTTCCTGTGCCAGTGACTGAGGAGGGAGCCAGCCAGACGATCCAGCGTCTAAGCGGGAGACGTGAATGCCCTTACGTGGAAGTGGCGCGTTTTAAAGTTTGAGATCAAATTCACCAAGGCTCGGTTCAACCAAGCGTTCAAGAACAAACGTTGCTTCACAACTTCAGTGCTGTACAGTCGAGAGGGTGTGGCACATGGACCACAGATGAACGCTTCGTGATTGTGCCAAACTTGCCAAACTACCTAGCATTGTCGCAGTCGCTATGGGTGGCCGCGTGGATGCCGCTGCTGCCGGTAATGTTAGCTGGGTGCTGCTGTTGCAGTCGTGAGACTCCTGTGTTCCGGCACTGATGTGTGTCATTGATGCACGTGCACAAGCACCACCCCCCCACTCGCCAAAAGCGTGAGAACGGACGTGAACAAGCAGTTGCTTGTGGTGTGCCTCGCGTGTTATAATGTGAGAAGTGTGGTTGTTTCTTGGGCACTTTTTCGGACTCTGTTTCAATTCAAATCCCAGGCCACGCTCAAACCTATTGACGGGGGCTGTCAAATAATCAGTCAACCTCATGTTGAATTTAAATTGACTAAAGAACCAAACTGTCACAGAAATGACCGCCTTTTTTCAGTTTAAAATGACAGCTGATCGACAATGTGCCCCCGATGGAACTCTGATTGCCAAAAAAGGCAACCCAACTGTAAGTTTGGAACCTTGATTGCCAAAAAGGCAGTGGGAGGGCAACCCCAGCTGTAATTGGTCTCAAAACACGGGTGTGTGCGGACATGTCTTCAGTCTGACACAGTGGCCCTCAAACATGCATGCATCACTTGCACAGTCCAAGAGCAAGTGATTCTTTGTTTGTTTTGCATTAATTTTTTTATAAATAAAACTCCACGTTTTTGATTGCTGCGGTTGTGTAATATAAACCCACTGCCAGGCGCAAAACCGCACAAACAACACACATCCACATCTCTCTCTCTCTTTGGAGTCGATGGGCTTATGCCTAAGGCGTTTTGAGTACTGAAGGTCTCTCTCTCTCTCTCAGCCATCACCGGCTGCAGCCGGCGGTGAGCAATGTTGGAGTCGATGGGCCCAGGCCTAAGGCATTTTGAGTACTGAAGGTCTCTCTCTCTCTCTCTCTCTCTCTCTCTCTCTCGCTCGTGCTTTACGAAGGAGAGCTGGCGGAGAAACGCAAACAAGACGCCAGTATATTCAATGCATATCAACGGTCTGAACTTGGAGTAGGCATCTCAATAGCAGAGCAGTCCACTTCCATCCAGTTCAGATTCGGGCACGAGAAAAACCGCCACAACAGACACGAGCCACAGACGACACCAGCGCTCACAACAATCCCTCACGACAACCATTGACAGTGCAAAACCAGAGAACGCGATGGTACAGCACTGACACACAACTTACGACAACATATGACACACAACTACTACTGATGCGCACTGGAATGTGCGTTGTGTGCGTGGTATAAGCAGAGGCCACGACAGATGTATAGTCTGAGTGCGATCTTCACGCCTGGCGTTCAAGGAGAAGCTCGCGTTGTCCCTGCAACTCCTTACGGGGTGAAGATCTCGCGCATGTCCTTGAGCGCGATCTCAATCTGCTTGCAAAAGCGCACGGAGTCCGTCTCGGGGCACGCCTTCTTACTGCTGACGTGGAAGTAGAACCGGTCTTCACCCACAATCATGTAGCTGCAGCCGTACCTGTAAGTAAATTCACAAGATGTAAAAGAGATCAATATAAACTTATCAGTATACGATGACTTCGGAAATATTGGAGGAATTAAACAGCAAGGGGGGGG
>CALSCR010003311.1:0-20268 GCA_943704495.1 Pigoraptor chileana | reverse complement strand
CCCCCCCCCCCCCCCCTCCCCCTGTGTCTACTGTATGGTTGATATGCTGAAGCGTCACGTCCATCACCTCGGGTCTGCAGTAGCTGCGAGCTGCGAATATTCCGAGCTCTGTCAACGCCGCCGGAATGGCAGAGGTTCCGTCGTTGCCGGCACAGCGGCATGCCGCATGCTGTGGACTCTGACTATCATCCAATTGTTTGCAGTACATGCAGCCACCACATGAATTATAATCGGCCATGAACATGTCTCCCTACACTCGTCACTGCTGTCTCACAGGGGTCCTTTGGCAGCTACCTCGCATTATGTCCAGCTTCCCGCCCAAATGGGAGTACATAAGCGGCATTCTCTTCAACGTCCTTGTTGATCCAGCCTCAACCGTGGGCGCTGAGCTGGTCGCAAGGCGGCGGAAGGCACGTGGACACGAGCTACGATGCGCTATACAGACGAAGATGGCGGTCGCGTTGTGCCTCCAAAGGTATGCCCGCGAAAACCCGGATGTCGACGTGAACGCATTCTATCCGCGATCGTTTGTTTTCCGGGAAGAATCCAATTTTGACCAAACTGCCCAACAATTCATCGAGTACAATGACGGCATCCTACGTCGCATTGAGGCGACGCGACAGTCGGGCAAAACAGCAACTACTACAACCACGAGATATCTCGTAAAACTCGGGTGAGTATAATATACTGTCCAGACTTAAATTAGGGCCGCAGGCTAAGTCACTGCAATCGTTGTCGGTGATGACTGCAGTAATGAGCCAAGCGGCCGGCGTCAGTCCGGGGTATTAGACTGACCGTGCGCACGCAGCCGCCGTATCGTGGTTATTGCAACTTTACTGCTGTCATTCTAAGCTTAATCCGCACTTCAGCCTGACTGCCAACAATCGGCTTTCGGTATGCGACTGGCCCTTCTGTTAGTTATGTCGTCAGGTCACCATAACTTACATGACAGATACATCACGGCAGTGTCATTATTCAGTGCGGCCGCCGCCAGTCAGCATGCACAGCCATGACGTGGATGATCGTCAGTGCTGGTGCTGGCCAACTGCTGGCACGCTCGACTGCCTGACTTGTCGTTGCATGTTTGACGTCCTGCAAGCATATGATTTTAGAAATCAGTTCTTGCTTCCGATTAACCATCATGTTGTTGTTATGAGGGACTCGCCTTTAACATTACAATTTATTGCTTTCTGTATGTCCTATCTCCACATTTTTGTTGGAAATTCTTCAGCACGAGAGGATTTGATGGTCAGGGCATCCGAGTGTTTGACAGCGCACCGGCGCTCCTGTCGGCCGTCAATCTAAGCCTTAGCACTGAGGGCCCACTCGTTGCACAGAAGCTGATTGATAGCGCATTGACATTCCGCGGCCGTCGTTTCGTCCTTCGGCTCTACGTTCTAGTGACGTCCCTCGCTCCCTTGGAGCTTTACATCAATTTCCGTGGAACAGTCGTTCGTGGTCTTGTTGCAAACGACGACGAGACGGATACGGCAGCAACGCCAATACCTGCACCCAGCAACTCCCTGGGCGAAGTGGTGGAATCAGGCGGGGCCACTGTGGCCGAGGATCCCGACCCTTGGGTTGCAGAAAACGATGACGGCATACTGAGACTATTCAACGAATCGAACTCGATGGAGTCCACCAACGCTGGTGGAGACACAGACGCCGAACTGGATCACAAGAGGCTCCTAGCAAACTTGGCCCTTCACGACGATGATGCGCTCGACACTCTCGACAGTTTGCTCGACTACTTTCGAAGTTTGGGCCTCATCGATGTGGAATCAACGCACTGTCCCGGCGATCAAGCGCATTGCAAAGATAATCTTCGGCTTGTGGAACACTTGCGAACATCGCGATTTCTCTTTCAAACTGTGAGTGCACTTGGTTAACACATGGGTAGCCAACGAGCATTTGACTCACGACTGACACCGATTGTACGCTGAGTATTATTTCCGGGTTTCCTGTCTTGCGGCCCGGTTGCAATTGACTGTTTAACTTTGTGTCAGTTCATCAACCGCAACTCAGTCGGTCCGTTTTAATCATAGCACCATGTCAGCACATCTAAGGTGTGGATTGACTGGCGTGTGCAATCCGTTATGTGCAGATGGGGCATCGACATTATGCTGGATTCGGACCTCAACCCATGGTTTCTCGAAGCAAATCCTAGCCCCATGATTTTTGGGCTGACGATCCCAATGTTTGCGCGCCAGGTAGGTTGTTTTCCATTCTGAAGTGCAACAGCCACGGCAGGCGGCGGGTTTGCAATGGCTCGCGCGCCTCCTTACATTGCACTTGTCTACTGCCATTATGCCGTTGCAGGATCGGCTCATGTACCGAGACCTGTTCAACATTGTCTTCTGGCGTCATTTTGGTCGCCCAAATGCGTCAAGTGGCTCTTGGGAATTAATCGACGCGCCCAATTAAGATGGTTTGAGCCGAGACAACCTTCACTTCACGACCGTGACCGCTCTGGCACACCCGAGATACGTGACAACGGCGAGTAGCCATTATACTCAGCGGCAACACTGCGAAGAGTGCCCTGAGGACCACGACGGCCGCACCCTTTTTATTAATCGCATGTGATCGCTGCCTTACTCTGATCACTCGGAGCAGACGGCAACCGCACCGGCATTTACGAGTTTAATTCGATGTCCTGACTGACGGATTCAGTATTATGCTACGTGTACTGTATTGATGCCACGTCGCTGCGATGGATGTACGCCGGCAATGGAGCTATTTGTACTGTTTAAGGATCCGACCTTCGGAGCCCTGGCCGGGCCGTGGCCTCATTCCTGACTGAAAGTGAGTAGGAGCTGTTCTCCATCTCAAGTTTGAGTCAGTAATCCGGCATTGCGGGCCCCCTACCAACTGCAATGGCGATGGCCGCCTGGACTGACTTGAATGCATATCCTGCAGATCTGCATCTGATATGATGACGATGCAGCAATGTATTACCCCGCGCCTGTCGGTCACTAGACTGTCTGTTGGTGTTATGGGAGACATGCGACTGTCTGTTGTGTTATGACATGTGACTGTCTGTTGTGTTTTGACATGCGACTGTATTGTGTTATGACATGCGACTATTTGTTGCGTTATGACATGTGACTATCTGTTGCGTTATGACATGCGACTGTATTGTGTTATGACATGCGACTATTTGTTGCGTTCTGACATGTGACTGTCTGTTGTGTTATGACATGTGACTGTCTGTTGTGTTTTGACATGCGACTGTATTGTGTTATGGCATGCGACTATTTGTTGCGTTATGACATGTGACTATCTGTTGTGTTATGACATGCGACTATTTGTTGCGTTATGACGTGTGACTATCTGCTGTGTTATGACATGTGACTGTCTGTTGTGTTTATATGTTGTTTGCCACGATGACGTCTGGGTAATGCCGGCCAGCGGGCCTGATTTGAGGTGCCATTGCACTGACTGTTTACTCTTGTTGTGGCAGCCGTTTCAGGACTTTGAGGACCATTCGGGCCACTGACAAATAGTATCAGTCGTTGTCACTCTTTGATCAAGAATTCGCGACCGTCGCGCGAAAAGAAATTTGAAAAAAATTGAAACGTTTACGTCGATGGAGGGCCACATGACATGTCAGTTTGCTGAACAGGGCGGGTTAGAGTATCAGTTAAAAGGTTATTTATGAAGCAAGCTCCCCAATTTACACCTGGTGGCCACGCACACAAGTACACGCACACACACACACACACACACACACGTCAACATTTTTTGCTCGTGTCAAGTTGAATTTCAACGACGCGTCTATCGCTGATTCTGCGCGCATTGCAGCAGACGTCGACGGACGTGGTCCTTGCAGGTGCATCCGTCGTTAAGCCGTTAAATTCTGCGTGTCCGAGCATTTCAGAGGGAGGAGCGAAATGGATGTCATCAGTCAAGAAGGCGTCACTTGGACTGACGGCTGCCGGGCGCAGTGTTTCGAAGCACGCGATTCCAATTCGCCAGCGCCGCGGCAACCTTTCGGTGAGTCGACTCTGCCCCGGATTTGTCAGTTGTGGGATTGTCGGACTGCCAGTTGTCAGTCCCATCGAACATTGCGTACAGCGCCGCAATTGACACGGTGGGTACCCGGCCCTGGCTGGCAAATGATGTCGTTGGCTGCGCATCTCTGTCTTGCACGAGCAAGACTCGTCCCGGCATCCCTCTGAGCTTATTCTGATACACATCCGCCGAACAATACGCCTGATTTGCGCTCCTCCGACCACTGGCAAAGCCGGCGTTTACCCTTGTCTCCGCTTCTTTTGCAAAGGCATCAGGCTCGTCAATCACTGCCAGCGATTCCTCCTTACTCTTCTTCATCGCTTCGATGCCATCCCAGACACGCAGCGCTGGTCGTCCATCTTCGTCCTGCACCTTTTTAACTCTCGTGAGTTGTTCACGGACGGACTGCGGGATGACTAGGTTCAGCGTGATGTTGCTGTTCTTGGCGACATTGGCGCCCTTCGTCATCAATCTGCGCAGCTCTAAATCAGCAGAACCGCTTCGTCGTTTCTCAATTCCAAGGAGAGTTGCAAAGTCCACCACGATATAAATCGCCAGTTTTCCTTCGTCTTTTGTGGCGCGGTCGGTTTCTTGCAGATCTCTGACTGCGTCATGCGCAAAGGAGACCCGCTTTCTCTTGGGGGAAGGATGCACGTCCACGCCGCCGCCGCCACTCATCTCGTTCAGCCTTCGTTTCACCGGTCGCTTCCCCCCAGCTCTCGACGCGTCAGTCGGCGTCGCCTCCATAGTGATGTCCATCGGCGTCGACTCGCCGGCATCGGCAGGAGCTAAGGAAGAAACTTGGGCGACTCCCGCGCTGGGCCCATCCTCTTTCAGCTCCCTCCAACTGTCATTCCAGCCGTCTTGGTCTTGATCTGCTTCGTCGCTCATCTCCACATCATCGGAAGCGCGATGGAGGGCAGCAAACACGGGATATGATCGTTCGTCTTCGTTGTACATCCCGACCACTGCCAAGTGATATGCTGGTATGCAGATCCGCTCAACAACAGTGTCCGTGTAGGACGCCGATATCTCGTCTGGAAGGATGTGTCGCACCCGCACTCCCCTATCCGTTGCATACCAAACGTTGATTGTAACACCGAGGGTTTCGCTGAGGACAACGAGCACAAACTCGTCCACGGGTGCGCTGCCAAGCATGATCCCTTCCACAAGTGCATCCAATGACACGCCGGAATACCCCGTTTCCACTTCACGCACATTCGGTGGCACACGCGAGTATTTTTCACGCAACTGTGCGCATGCCATCGCTCGCAGACGAAACTCGGCATCGCCGGCGTTGCTGGAATCTTCCCCGTACATCGCCGCTGCGAGTGCGGCAAAGGCACTCTGTCGTTGTGGAGTGACTGGCGACTGATCGTCATCTTCAGTCGCGTGCGCGAGCCTGAGCTTCAGGCCCGCCGCACCCACAGCATTCTCAATTATGCCGAACGCACCATTGCCCTGGAGAATGCGTGCGTGGGAGCCCAAGGACGTTTGCGGCGTATAAGGCGCAATGTCAATGGGGTAGTAGGAAGTGGCAATCGCTGCGATAGGCTCGTTTGGTTCCATTCCATGCATTCTTGCGTGACGAAAGAGACCCTCGCGAACAATGCGGGTGCGCACGCTCTGGAAAACGATGCTCGTATCCGCCAGCGGCGTCGCCTCCTCCGTCAGAGCTTTCTCGGTGCTCTCGATGGCTCGCAGGACGCCTTCAAAGACTTGCTTGATGCGCAGTGTGTCAGTTGGGCGGACGTTCACCTTCCCCAGGTTGGAGAGGGATTTGAAGACGCTTATCAGGGTTGAAATTGATGCTGGTTGCACTCTCTGCGTCGCGGATCCCTGCACCGCCGTTTGCATTTTCACAAGTTGCGGGTCCATGATCTTTTGTAGCTTCTGCTTTGTCTTCGTGGCCGTTACGCGCACAAATGTTTCTCCGAGCTCGATGATCGTGCGCTGGGCGTCCGCGGATCTATTTGGAGGGGAATTGAGCGCGAGTTGTGACACCACGTTCTTGAACGTCGCCGTCTTGACCACATCACCGATAATCTCCATCTCCCATTGCCCAGCCAGCTCGCGAAAGTATTCGATGGTGAGATACCTCTTTCCACCGAGGTGGAAAAACGCTCGGGCGCGGTTGTGAAGTTCGGTTACGTTGTCCTCAAACGCCGTATCGAGCAGTTGCTTCGCACTCGGATCCAGCAACTTGTTTCGCGATGTCGTGAGCTGCCCGGTCGCAAATTTCATCAGAGAATCTTCGATGATCTTGATGTTTTCATTTGCAAGCGCATGCAACGCCGCGTGGATCGCCGGCAGCCGCGCCATCTCAAACAGCCCATTTCCCAACGGAAAAAAGCGGTCCTTTATCGGAAACTTCCTGGAAATTCCGCTGTACGTTGGATTGGCGGCGAGCAGCAGCTGCGTTACTTTATGTCCCTTGACGTCCTCGCGCAGTCGTTCCATGCCGCTCGCAAACGACGCCCTCAAAGTATCTGCAAAAGCCGGATCACCAAACGTCCTCCCCACAATGTCGCCCAACACCGTCTTCATCTGGTTGAACACCTGCTGCAGCGCTCCGGGGGCCTGGGTCCGCCACGTGACCTCCCGCGGCGACGCCTTCGCAAGGTCCTTGGCCCTCTGTGCGAGTGCGATTCCGTTGTCTGATCGGGCGTATTCGGCATCCGAATTGGACCTGCTCACAAAGTCGACGCATCGTTGGATTATTTTCTTCATGGGCCGCGCGTCGCTCCTTGCCTCTGCAAGCACCTCTCTCAGCTCCTCGTTGGGCCTCATGCGAAATATGCGAATGAGGGATTCCATGCCCAGCGTCTTTGCGACTTCGCGTGCTCCAGGCGTGCCCACGTAATCGTCGACAAAGTCCACATTCAGAGCGAGAGACGCGAACATGACCGGGAAGATCGTAATGGCCTCCACTGACTGCGAGAAGCTCGCTGAGAGCTCCGCCACCCGCCTCTCAACGGCGTCATCGTCCACCTCCTGCGTTGGCATTGCATTGGGCAGCGTGACTTGGTTAGCAATATGGAAATTTGCATGGCCTAGTTTTTCAAACATAATGCTGCGGCCTGCTTGGAGTTGTTTTGGAGAAAGAGACAGTAGACCATAGTATCGTGTGTTTCACTATAGTATGCAGCGCTACTGCTTGCATGTGTGTGTGTGTGTGAGTATATATGCTTACCTGGCCCGGGTTGTTGCGCTTAAATCGCTCCTCCTCCCTCTCCTGGAGCTCTCCCGTCATGTACTTGCAAATGTACTTCTTACTGGAAGCCGCCATGTTCACTGTGGCCATTCTCGACTCCTCAAAGTCCTGAAACTTGGTGCGGTTTTCCAGTTCCATGTAGTGAAGTGCGACGAGACGGTACCTGTCCGGGCTGTCGACCATGTTCTGGAAAAAGGTGGTCTCGCAAAGCTCTGCCAGCCCTTTCTCGGGTGCTAAGACCATTCGTTTGTCGACGAGCAGCACGGTCGAGGCGCTGTTGAGGGCAGTGCGGCGAGCTTTCACCTTGAGACAGTCGTCCTCGAGAGTACCGGGCGTGTCTATCAGCCGCACTCCGCCCTCGAGAAGTGACGACGGAACAAACACCGATAGGTTCGACAGTATTGCGGATCGACGCAGGTATTTTGCCGCCTTTTTGGGGCTGCACTGGCTGTCGTCGTCGCTCTTACCCATCAGCGAGTATAGCCTACTGCGCACGTACATCCGGTCCCACTCGGGATCCCTTCCGTTCCCCGCAGTGATCACGCACAGGCCTAGCACCTTAGCAACATCCGGGTGTATGGGCACGTCTTCCTCAGTCTGGATGTGGGCAACATCCTCTTTGGTCAGTTGCTGGAATGGATAGTCTTCGTGACCCTTGCCGATGGTTGTCGCAAGGAGGAAACGGCGCTGAGAGAGTGCGAATTCCTCATCGGGTTTATCATTCTTCCTCTTCTCCCGAAGCCGTTCGACAAAGTGGAAGCAGTCTTGCCGGACGTTGGCCTCCTTTTCATACACTTCCAGCGAGTGATAAGTGAGTCCGTGCCGCATCTCGATGCTTGCACTCGTCGTCGAAGTACCGTCCTTGTTGCATGCTGGGAGCACAAATCCCTGCAGTTTTGCTATACTGCCCTGCTCACAGTACGCCTTGAGCGCGCCGTCGATGGAGGCAAGGTCTTTCCGCACACTTTTATCGCGCGCTTCCGCCGATTCCTCCCAATCGTCGTCAGGGAGTGTGCGGACAATTGCCTCCTCGGCCTGCTCCGTGGTCAGAACCGCCGGCGACAATGCCTCCAACCCCATGCGTCGGTCCTTCCATGCTTGACTACAATACGTCTCCGGGTCGACGGATGTGAGGCGCAGTAGAATGTTTGCGATCGTCGACTTGCCGAATCCGTTGGGTCCAAGCAGGACCACGGAGGGCTGCACCTTCACACCGGAGAGAATCGCGCTGTTCAAGTGCTCGATTTCACCCTGCACGTCGGCAAGGATGTCCGCAAGCGGCGCTGGCCCGCAACGACCAATCACTTGGAGCGAGGTCTTCAATTCCTCAAGGAGCTTGCGCCGCGCATCCGAGAGGGCAAGCTCTCCGTGCGTTCCCGCGAGAGCAAAATTCGGATTCAAAACCATCGCTTGGTAGGTCGCGCCCGTGCTGCTGTTGTTGTTGGTGCTAGTCTCAGACAGCAGCCTGAACTGGTCGACGGCGCGACCAATGTGCAACGACCAGCACTTTTTGTTGCAATAGAAAATGTGATTGTCAGTTGCACAGTCAGACTCCGGCAGTGGCCCCTTGTCCGCTGCCGGTGCAGTAATGTAACCCAGTCCTTGAGGCCCGTCGCGCTTATCCTCGATGAGCTCGAGAAAGTAGACGGAACCTTCCTTGCGTGCACGCGCACAGGGGACATGATAGTGCTTGGCGCAGCTCGTGTTGTCGCACTGGAGCACAGCTCCACCCAGACGGCAGAAGGCGCACTCGGCAGTCTGCCGCGCTTGCAGGACGTCCATGAAATCGCGGCACAAGTTCGACCACAGGCGACAGTCGTTGTGCACCGTTAACTTTTTTCCGTCGACCGTAATCTGCACCAGCGGCGATTTTTCGGCCTTGTTGTTTGCGAGCACTCGCTTGTTATTCGGCCTGAGAGGGCGGCTCGTCACCGGCATGCACAGCGGGCACGGTCCACTGAACGAATCAAGCATGCCGTCGTGATATGCCGCTGGTTCGCCAGCTGCCGGCGTACCCGGGCTGGGCAATCCTCGAGCTCCTGGCGTGTCGACGGCGATCGGACGCTTTCCGTTGGGCCTGAGATGCACAGCCATAAGGGAACGTCCGGAGTTAGTCAACTGTCCCGTTACTGATCATATGCCATCAGATGCCTCGTGTTTATGAACTTGAGGATGGGCAGTAGGGATGCCACTCGATGCAATAACCATCCGGGGGGGGGGGGGAAGCATGTACATTTGTTGATACTTGAAACTGTTGTTCTTCCGGCGTGCACACTTCTCTGATTCGAAGCGCTCGCCGCGTGTGTGTGACAACGACAAATGGTCGGCGCACTGTATAGTAAGGACCGCGGGTAAAACAATAGACGGACATCATCAAGGCCACGAATACAGTACTCACGTGGTAGAAATCGTCGGCAGACCGGATAGTTGGGCGACACGGGCGCCTGCGCAGGCGATGGCACCTGCGCCTCCCTGAACTGCCGCAGGGCTGCCGCTGCCGAAGGCTGCCGTCAGCTTTTCATTCTCCTTCTCTTTCTTGACAGGTGTTGATTTGCGGGAATCCGACATTCTCGAGATCAAAATCTTCGATAGCCGCTAACGTAAGTTTTTGTGATTCAGTTGCTGTTCACGATTAGCCGGGATTCGCAGGTCAGTGCTTTGAAACGGCTTTACTGACTTGTAATGCCGGCCGCCCGAGACTGGGCACCGGCGCTATTGACGTCGAGTCACTGAGGTGTGCGCGAGCAGTGTGTGTGTATGTCACGGCGGTGTGTGCCAATGTGTGTGTGTGTGTGTGTGTGTGTGTGTCGCGGCTGACCGCAGTGTCAATGTTGTTGTGATGCTTGCCGTGCCGAAACGGTTAATTTACCGGCTATCTGTATTTAGTAACTTTGTAACCTGCCTGACCGTTACGGGTTACAAAGTTACTATGTCTCGTTTTTGAAAATTCCGAGTCGCTGTCCAACAATCCTCGAGTTTCCGGCAGTTACTTTATCGTAAAATGTATTACCTATGCCAGGATCGGGTGATGCGAGTGCTATTCTGATTGACACCGGCGGCCAGCTCCCGCTTGTCAGTCCTGCCAGTGCTGAGCGCCACTTGAAATCTCACGTTCACATTGATGTTGTATATGAACCGCGCACGGAGCCGCTGTCAAGAGATGCTTAGGGAACACATGATGAGACTCCTGTGAAGGAAGTTGTTTAAACACAACCACAGTAGTATATGCATTCGGCAGTGCTGACCGAGTCAGTGCTGCCGACTGCCGGCCCGCGCCCGTCGGTCCAGAGTTGGTCCGGCGCTCTCCAGTCGATCAAATCAATATTATGTGAATGGTGCTTACTTACTTTGTCGGCTCGGATCCTCACGCCATAGCCCACTCCCTTACTGAGTCGGAACGGCAAAATAACAGTGTGTATTATCATTATAAGCACATGCAAAAATATAAGGAGTTATATGCTCTTGAGTTCAACGGTAATCGCTACCACACATCCGCGCCGATACTCTTGCAGTGTGAATGCACGAAATTGATTTATATATACATATATAAACAGAAGGACTAGCCCTTCAAAGAACGGACATCACGTGCCAGATAGCCCGGCCGATCGAAAGGCAGCAAGTGTTTCTCCAAGCTTTCGCCTGTGCGGAATAGTCTTGCACACTGCACGCATGGCATTAATAGCGGCTGCGGTCGGAAATCCACGCGCCGCAAAGCACTCGGCGTCGCTGAAAGCAGAAAGCGCTCCATCGACATCATCAGCAGCGACAAACACGCACACGTACGCAGACAGACATATTGCGTCGGGCACAACGCCCTCTCCCGCCATGTCCTCCCTGGCACGCATGGCATCGCGAACAAGCACTCCCTTGGTGTTGTTGGCGCACGCGTCGAAAAGCGTCGTAAAGGTCAGCACTGTCATGCGCACTCGCATGGCACGCATTTCGTCGTATACTTGAACGGCGTGTCCCCCGTATCCGCACTTGGCAGCAACCTTCATGTATGCATTCAGCTGCGGCTCTGTCAACACTACGTCAGAGTCGCGGGCAAGCTGAACGACGCGTTCGGCTGATCTCAAATCCTGTGCGTCGGCGCATGCGGCAATCGCTGCACCGTACACGCGCGGAATGTGGCGGTTCGTGTCGTCATTGCCCCTATCGTTGCGGCTGCGCTTTGTCCCAGGCATCGACACTGCGCGTTCAAACACTGACAGGGCCGCCTTAAGGTCATTCTGTCTCCCGTATGCGCGTATCAACCACACGGCAAGCCCCCTGTCGAGTGGCGTGCCGCTGGAACTGATAATCGCTTCCACTTCGCGCGCAAGGACAGCATTGTATTGGAGGGCAGTTATCCACGTGGCAGACGAGGGAGTGATGCCCCGCGCCCGCATCTCCGCAAGGACTTCCTGCACCTCTGCGGCACCAACAGACACCCTGCGCCCCATTCGCACCGTCCCCGCGGTCGTCTGCGCCATATTGTGCGGCCGCTCCTCCGATGCGCGCGCCCACAATATTGCTGCATCATCGGAAAAGCAGGACGCTGCGGCGCCCACCACGTGCCCAGCATCCCCCTTCGCGGTATCTGACGGCGACGGCGCATGCGTACTTTCGCTCACAACAAGAGTGGTGGAGGAGGCGAATGTGACGGAATCGTCTTCGATCTCCCAAAAGTCCGACGATTGAGATAGTCTGAGGTTCTCTTCGTTTACAGCAAAAGCATGTCTTGCTTTTCGTGCCGCTCCTGATATTGCGCCAACAACGGCCGACTGCATGAGCACAGTCCAAACAGCGACCTCATCGACAAGGGGCTCGCGGGGCAGCATCGAGGTCAATCGACGCCTATCATCCCTTGTAAAACATCCGGATGCAAGCATCATGTAAGTAGTTTTGTTGGGAAAGCCGTCCATCTGCAGGGACTTGCCCTCCTCGACCACACTAAATGCCGCAGACAGGTGAGTCGATCCCGGTGACGAGAGCACCTTGAGGAGTGCATTCACCATCGGAACATCCGGTCGGATACCGAGGGTATCGGAACACTCGCGGAATATTCGCAGCGCATCATCGTACATCACCTTCCGACTATTCCTCGCACACGCTTCAAGGAGAGAGGTTACCGTGATTGCGTTGGGCGACACGCCCTGCAGCCGCATCTCGTCGTAAATCGAAAATGCAAGCGGACCATTGCCGCTCTGTGCGGCGGCGGCTATCAGAGACGAATACGTAATGACATTTGGTTGCAACCCCTGCGTCTTCATCTCGGCGAGTACACCGAGTGCCGCACGTGTGTTTCCACTCCGCTGTGCACGCGATATCCGCCGGTTGTACTCAGACAGCATTCCATCCCCTATCGCATCGCTGCTCACGGTTGGCGCAGAGTCATCCCACGTTGGAGAAGTTTGACTCGAAGAGAGGTTTTGGACGCTCTCGCTCGATTTCAAGACGGCGGTTTGCATGGGCGTTGTTCGCGGTTTATCCAAGGCTGATGTGCGATTCGTCGTGGTCGTGGTCGTCCGGCGGTCGATCCACAAGGTCCCTTCGGCCGTATCTTCCTTCTGTGGTTTAAATGCATTATCGTCTTTTTTAACAGCGGAGTGTGCCGAGGACGATGCATGGAAGCGACAGGGGCTAGTAGTGTATCCTTGGGCGGCGGCGGCGGCGGTCAGCGATCTGCTCGCCGCTGCATACGTGACACGCACGTGGCGCAACATCGCCGCACTCCCTCGCACTGCCTATCGCATCTTGTTTGGGGTCGACCTCAATTTCCGCTCCTAATGCATTGGCGAAAAAGGGTACACAAAAAAACGAGAAAACTTTGTTGAGAATGTTGAGCGGGACTTGTCTTTTAATTGTCTCTGAGAAGTGTGCCGGCATGCATGCGCGGCCGTCTGGCCGATTACCGCAAGGCGAATTAGGGCTAGTCTTGGCCCTTGGGTTAAGCTAGGGTAGACATGCACACCACCGCTGCCTATTTACACTTATAAACTGCCGGCCTCCATTCATCAGATTTGCAGCGCATTTTTCTCCCGATCGACCCCTCCATTATGCCCATCTGTCCACTGCAAACTGCAACAGAGGAGAGAATGGACGGAATCGGAGAGGCCGATGTGCTTCGGGAGTCCCTGCTGAGACCATCCCTGGGTAGTATCGAGACGGGCGGACTGTGTCACGTGCACGCCATGCCCGCCGCCAACAACGCGCTTCCCAGCGTGTCCATAGTTATGGCCATTCACAACGCCGCGCCTTTTTTGAGCGATGCAATCGAAGGCATACTTTCGCAGACATATGCAGGTCCATTGGAGTATTCGGCTTACAATGATGCCAGTACGGTATGTGCGGGACACATTTACACTTGTCACACACACACTCTCAACACACGACATACACATGCACAGATACTACGCACTCGTCTGTGGGCCGATTCAAACCATTCTCACTCTTCTGCATGCTCATTCCAGGATGAATCTGCAGCCGTCGTCGTCTCGTTCTTGCCACGATTCACAAAGCGCGGAATATCCGTTCGACTTGGCGGTGCGTTTCCGGCATCCCTCGCCAATAACAATGACATCGTCGGATTCACATTTCATCCGACGCCGTCTTCTTCTTCTGATGACGCCTCCACGATGCGTCCTAAGGGCGTCGGGGGTGCTACAAACCAGGCGATCGCCCAAAGTTCTGGGGAGTGTCTATGCATTGCAGATGCAGACGACATTATGCTCCCCCGCAGGGTTGAAGCGCAAGTGGTGGCATGCATGAGAAATGCGTCCATTGGCGACCGCGTAATTGTGGGGTGCAACTTCACACGCATTCCAGAGGGATCCACCGACCGGTACACGCGTTGGCTGAACTCGATCGACGGCGACAGCCTGTACTCTCAGCGATTCGTTGAAGTCACGCTAATCAAGCCGTCTTGGATGCTCACGCGCTGCGCATACGAGCTGTCTGGGCCCTTTGATGAGGGCGGCCGCGGCGTTCCCGAGGATCTGATCTTCTTCAACTCGCACGTTGAAAGCGGTGGTTTGCTGTGCAAGGCGACTGAAGAGCTTCTCGTCTATCGCTACCACGAAAATGCAGCCACGCACGCCGTCACCCGCGAGACGCTGTGGGACATTCGGATGGATGCCGTTCAGAGATGCGTGATCGATGCATGGGTTCGTGAACACGGTGGATTTACGATATGGAGCAATGGAAAAGAAGGGCGGAAGTTCTACAGGTCCCTATCCGAGAACAATCGAAACGCCGTGCGTTGTTTCTGCGACGTCGACGCAAAGAAGATTGGCCGCGGAGTATACGAGCACATCGAAGGACGCGTGTGCGTGCGCAAAGTGCCGGTTGTCCACTTTGATGACGTTGCCGTGCATCCGCCAATCGTCGTGTGCGTCAAAATGGATCTCACGGGGGGCGCTTTTGAGCAGATATTTGGCACGTTTGTTGAAGCGAGGGGTCTTGTTGAGGGCAGGGATTACCTGTACTTTAGCTGAGGAAGAGAGCGGCCGCCACATGTCGTCGTCAACGCCCGCCAATGATGGCGTTTTGCGGATTGTGGAGTCCACAGGCACAGCTTCCAAGACACAGACTTGAATCTTGCATGCCTACAGGGAGTGCCTGTCTGCTCTATCGAGCGCCCACGCACTTAGTCGGTTGCTCTATGGTGCGCATAGGAGCGGGGGCAGTTCGATCTACTTTGAACTAGGTCGCGCCATTCCATCCGTGTGTGTTTACCTCCCGCTTCCTCACCACCCCCACCATCGTGGGCTGTCAGTTAGACGTCATGGATAGGGACCTCCTCGCGTGCATGCTTGCACATTGTCGACGTCTCGATAACGCAGCGAACTGGTCCGCCTCTCATTAAGGCAGAGAAAGGGATCGTGTGGGGCAGTGCATATTAGCATATCAAATGGGTCACTACTGGGACTTGACTGTGTGACGACGCACAGTCGCTGTCATTATGGAATGACTTCAAAATACCAATGATATGATACTAAACAGTCGCCCATTGGCTGCACACAACGCATCTCCTGTGACGGCTTGGCAAAGGGGCAACACGTGAAGTGGTGCACGAATAGTTTGCATGCATACACACAATTATCTGTGCGGTTCAGGCAGAGCCGGCCAACTGAGGTGAAAAATTATACATCTCATTTAGTTGGCGGGAGTGCGTCTCTGAGCATGAGCGATATGCGTCGTGAGCGAAGGACTGGGGCGCCGTTGAAGAAAGACTCCGACTGTCCCAGCACGGCGTGGGTGTACTTGTAACGAAATACGCCGCTGCAACAAACGGGATGATGCCCACACAATCTGCGTTCACTATAAGCAACACGGCATCTCATGCAACTAATAAATTGGCAGAATAATGTATTGGGTTGCAACACAACACACCCTACACACGCACACATCACACTCCCCACCCACCGCTGCATGTACAGACTGCGAGGTTTCACGAGAACGTCCAGCGCAGCGCCCTTCCGCTCATCTTGTCCCTCGAGACGCACAATCACCGTGCTCATCAGCGATAGCGCAGCAATTCCACCCCCGGAAGCCTCAACGTTG
The DNA here is from genome assembly GCA_943704495.1 of Pigoraptor chileana. NCBI lineage: Eukaryota > Filasterea > Ministeriida > Capsasporidae > Pigoraptor > Pigoraptor chileana. The sequence goes on along the minus strand of CALSCR010003311.1, from coordinate 4,499 downwards.
TCCACGTGCGGAAGTATGAGCCCATCCGCGGCGAGATCAAGGGCATGAACGGGAATCAGCTTCTTAGGATGCAGATCATCCTGATCGTCGGAAGCAACACTCTTAGGCGAACTTGTAACACACACATTCGCATTGCCTACTCTGCTGTCCATAGAGGAGGTCGACGCCGGTTCAGTGGGGGAGGTCACCAGGCGCATCCCCATGCCAGTGCCCATTGACGCAGTTGAGTCAGCTGTTTTAGATATAAGGACGGGCGCATCCTTGATGAAGGATGCAAATTCCTTCTCCGCACGATGTATCGCTTGTCGGCAAATGTCGGACTGCCACTCACGATGAAAGTGCTCTCTGTGGGTAAAGCGCATTTGAGAGATAGGGATTATCCAAGACCCAACGAGCCGGTGAGAAAGTTGGGTTAGTTATGGAGATGTGTGGATGGCATCAACAATAGGCACAACGACGAGATCATTTGTAATTGAGCCTGTTTAGCTTGAACCACCTCTGAATCTTGTGTTCATTCTGTGAGTATTGCTGCGTAATGCACTTGCCTGTAATTGCGAATCACATTATCAAAGTGCGAGGTATCGTACTTATGCTTCCGCAGGCGGGGAGTCACTTCTGCCACCAGTGCATCGTGCTCTTCCTGAGTGATGAAGTCGTCAACAATAACAAAATCGCCCGTTTCCAAGTCTGTTTGTGCCTCATTGTTCGCAGTGATTAATGAGGTTTCGGACGAAGGATGGCGCGCAGCGGATGCGATGGACCGAGTCACTGGCGCACGCAGTTTGCGCACAATACTATGCCCGCACACGCGAAAGATGGCATTGCTTTCTGTTATGACATTTCGCGAAAGCATTCTCCGTGCCCGAAAAGTGGATTACTTATTTGCCGCACGGAAAGACACAACTTTGTAACTCTGACACTTGAAGATGGCACTTAATCCTCTGCGGCAAGTAATTAGTGCGACTGTCACGAACGGCCGTCGTGCGCCGCCGCCAGTACTTGTAGGGTGTGAGACACTCCGAACGGCCGCAGCGGCACACATATTATGATGCCTGAAAGAGTCATCAAGTGTCGCTGAAATAGTCGGACTAGTGTTCGGAGTTGCACGCAGTGCATCCGCGGTACCAAGTCCAGTGAGTGCCTGGCAGTGTCACGGATGGCCTCAGTGGTCGACAGGCAAAGGTTTGTAATGGTCGGACAGATCTACCTATAATCCGGCTTCATCGCTACAGGCCGCTTACTTGTGTGCGAAAAGCAGTAATAACTGAGGTACTTTAGTGAGGCAGTGCTGCTGTGAAACTCCAAAGGACTGTTTGGCGTACGATATTGTCCTATCTGTCCACATATAACCCGCAACTAAGATGCGGACGTTGCGACTTTTTGAATGCAAGATCTACTGTCACTGTGTAACTAAAGAACCGTGTTTGGCTTGAACGCGGCATATATCTGTCGATGTTGCTCTCGCGCACCCGAATCCCACTCAACGATGCGAGTGTTTTCAACATGTGCAAGGCGCAATAGTGAAGGTACTGTCATTACGAAACTAAAGAACCGTGTTTGGCTTGAACGCGGCATATATCTGTCGCCGATGTTGCCTCGCGCACCCGAATCCCACTCAACGATGCGAGTGTTTTCAACATGTGCAAGCGCAATAGTGAAGGTACTGTCATTATGTAACTAAAGAACCGTGTTTGGCTTGAACGCGGCATATCTGTCGCCGATGTTGCCTCGCGCACCCGAATCCCACTCAACGATGCGAGTGTTTTCAACGTTGCAAGGCGCAATAGTGAAGGTACTGTCATTGTGTAACTAAAGAACCGTGTTTGGCTTGAACGTGGCATATATCTGTCTCCGATGTTGCTCTCGCGCACCCGAATCCCACTCAACGATGCGGGCGTTTTAAACATTTGCAAGACGTAATAGTGAAGGTAATGTCACTGTGCAACCGTAGAACCGACTGTTTGGCATTAGGGTTGTCACGCAAGCTCGGCCAGGAGCATTCCAGAACAGCGCTTTACTGACGCCTGGACCTCGGGAATTGTCGCCTATTGCCTAGATCTAAGGGGCTGTCATGGATGAAGCTCGCAAGAGCGTTTGGCTTGAATGACTGGCAATGCTTGCTTTCCTTCCTGTCATCACACACCAACTTTTCAATGACGCAGGTGTTACGGTGCTTTGTGTATCAAAAAATATAATAGTGAACTGATAATGATGGCTCTCTCAGTCCGATTGACACAATTATGTTTCCAGCACAATATGATTCCTATTGGAAACTTCCGTCTCTCCAATCGCTGTAGCCCTTCTCTGAACATTTTGAAACTTCCAGCTCTAATCGCAATTTATTGGACACTTAAAATAGAGTGAGATTTGTTGCCAACTGGATGTGTCTGTCATGAATCGCGTCTGATCACACACGATGACCGCCGTGTTCAGTATCTTCCTCATGACGTAGTGGGTCTAAAACCAATTCTCATCGAGCATGCGTGAATGAGGGACGGTCTAAGTTAATAATAGTCTCGTTTCATCGTTTCATCGCGCTCCGACACGGCCGGCACGCGAGACTGCTTCTTTGTTTGAAAGACGTGGAGAATGTTTGCTCTCAGAGTTCGTTCTCTCCTTGGAATGCATGGCATGCAACGACGTCGCCCAACCCAGCACCAACACAGACACCACAGATCATGAACTCTTACCTCTCTCTCTGCCACACCAACGCGATCAACTTACCTGTTTGACAAATGTGCAGTTTTTCCGCAGCGGGAGATTAAACTCACGGCACGACCGTTTTGCGCGTGGGAGACTTGATTTAATTGATGATCTGTCTCCTGTTTCTTGTGAACCATCCCACAACAGTTGCTTATTTGTGCACCCATGTGTTACATGATTGCACTCGTCGAGTAGTAAGATTATTGGGCTGTGACTCTTTGTTCCTCACACCTGTTCTGCTAGTCCAAGTGAGTGTTGCATCATCGTCGTGATCGCAAACCATTTCTTGAGTTCCTGCATTTCTTGATGCTCACACACCGGCTTTTTGTGTACGCTTTAGAGCATTCGCAGACGTCCCGGTGGATCCCACACCTTAACTTAATCTCGCATTGGTAAATAGTCAAAACGTAATCTAGATTATAAAGTAGCCGTTGTGTTGTGACTCCGCCATGGCGGACCCAGTTGCGCGGTTTGCCATCACCGCATCAGACCTCGATGCGCTCACGGAGGTCGGAGATGGCACTGCAGCCACGCCCGGTTCAGCCGAGGAAGTGTCTAGCGAGGGTCCCTTGGGAATTCTGCGCGGCAAATACGGCGGCGTCGAAGGACTGGTGCGCGCGCTCCGCACAGACACACGCATTGGTGTGTCGTCTGCCAGCGAGGATGCCGCGTCGCGGAGGCGGGCGTTTGGGTCGAATTATGTTGCGCCACAAAAGGCAAAGGGACTTCTGTCGCTCATGTGGGAGGTGTGTACTCACCAAAACATATGCGTATAAATGGAATGTATAGGCTTGTATCGTCAACTTACACGCACTTCACAGACAGACGGGAGATCCCCTCGAGAAGCACTCACACTGATCGTTGGTCAAACCTTGGCATAAACCACATTACAGGCAGTACAAGATGCAACCCTCATCGTGCTGCTTGTCTGCGGGTGTGCGTCGATTGCGCTTGGCGTGACCGAGGGTGATCGCAAGACCGGGTGGATTGAGGGCGCCTCCATCCTTGTTGCTGTTGCTGTTGTGGTGACCGTCACTGCCGTCAATGATTACCAAAAGGAACGCCAGTTTCGCAAGCTGAATGACGTCAGCGAGGACATTCAGGTCAAGGTGCTGCGCGACGGGCAGCACACGCAGATCAGCACCAGAGATCTCGTTGTCGGCGACATTGTGCGGTGTGTACTTTAGATCACAGTGGGCCGTTTTATTGCGTGTGCGCGTGTAGGAGTACTTATTAGTGTGTGAAATTCTATTGTGCTCATTGTGAGGTTTTCTATTGCATAATGTGCTGGCGCTGAAAACTGGCTGCACCGTTTGCACTGCAAATGGAAAAGTTTCATTTGTTGAATTTTCATTGCTTGAGATTCACAAGAAGAATTCGTCGTTGTCACACTGCTAATCAGCGTATCACCATTTATTATCAATTACAGGCTGGAGGTTGGAGACATATTGCCAGCAGACGGTGTTCTTCTGACGGGGCACGATCTGAAGACCGACGAAAGTAGTCTGACGGGAGAATCGGAGCTTGTGCGCAAGTCGTCTGATGAAGCGCCGTTCATGTATTCGGGGACGCGGTTGATGGAGGGCAATGGAAAGATGATTGTCGTTGCTGTCGGGGAGCATTCGCAGGCAGGAAAGATCAGGAAGCTCATCACGCATCGCGCAGAAGGAAAAGGAAAAGATGGCGCCAAGAAGAAGCGAGGCGACAGAGACAAAAAGGCAAGGGACAAGAAGGCCGCCAAGAAGGTGTGTATGTGTGCGTGTGTGTGTGTGTGGTCTTTTATTTTATTTTATTTT
>CALSCR010003308.1:0-47791 GCA_943704495.1 Pigoraptor chileana | reverse complement strand
CACTCAATGACAAACAAACAAACGCATGCGCACGTGTCGACGACCAATAACCCCACACAGAGCACGAATTAGCACCCACCAATGAGTCCTCCTGGCACGGCAAACTGGAGGTCGTTTTGCTCAGTGTAGAGCGAGACGACGCGCGACCGAATGGGTGTGCACTTGAGCTTGCCCTCGGCGTCCTTTGAGACAATGCCAGGCCGCACCTCGACCTCTTGTCCAAGCTAAGCATCGGGAAAAGAGCAACAAACAAACAAACAATCCGAACATTAAGAAGTTAATAAAAACACACCAAAAAAGGAGACTCAATTGCATTAGCGTCCGCTCCGATGTGCTGAACAACTTAAAAGCCATGTGCCGTGTGGCGTGTAAGGTGATCCAATCTACCAAACAAACATATCCGCACTTTCAGCTTTCTTTGCACGCAACAGGAAGAAGGAAGATAGTAACAAGGCACGTAAACCACGCACAGCAGCATTCAATACACAACAGAAATGAACAGAAATAATTGGACCTTCGTCTGTGTGCAGTCTGCATGTCTGCAAGTCTGCATGTCTGCAAGTCTGCAAGTCTGCAAGTCTGCATGTCTCACAGTCTCTCTATGTCTTTATCTCTCTGTCCCGCAAACAAAAAGTGACTCACCGTAAGCACACCCCTGAGAATCGATCCACCGGCAACGCCACCCCGGAGGTTGTCAACCTCGCATCCGGGCTTGTTGACGTCAAAAGAGCGAATGACAATGAGGCGGGGCGTGGATGTGAAGTCTCGGACGGGGATGGGGATCTTCTTCACAATGTATTCGCAGACGCACTCAATGTTGTGCTTGAGCTGTGCCGAGATGGGGACGACGGGAGCATTCTCGGCGACGGTGCCTGAAACAAAGAATAGAAAAAAAACACACAAACAAACAAATAAACAAAAGACAGCACGCAATCGTGATACGAGCAAAAGAAAAAGGCGCGAAGGCTATCTATCGCACACGCAACCCATCACACAGAGCCCACTCACACACAAACCCCATTCACGCACACTCACACGAATCCCCACACACTCATTACTCTATGGCATTCTCGGCATTCAAACAAACAGCCAAAGACGTGTATTGCAACGCACCCTTCACAAAGCTGATGATCTCCTGGTACTGCTCCTCAGCTTGCGACTGCTTGACAAGATCAATCTTGTTCTGGAGAATAATAATGTGCTTGAGCTTCATGATTTCAATGGCGGCAAGATGCTCGGATGTCTGTGGCTGCGGGCAAGACTCGTTGCCAGCAATGAGAAGGAGCGCGGCGTCCATGACGGCGGCTCCGTTGAGCATAGTGGCCATCAGAATGTCGTGTCCTGGGCAGTCGACAAACGACACGTGGCTGTGTGTTGTGTGTTGTGTGTTGTGTGTATTTGTGAGAAAGCGAAAAAAGAGTGGAACAAACAAACAAAAACAAAAAAGAAGCAAACATGTATCCTCTTACAAGACACGACATAGCCCCTTGTCATTCGCACCCGCCACACTTCACATTTTTCAAACAAGATCTAGAGAGGTGGACAGTCAAATGCCATTCACCAGCAAAAGAAAACAATGGAACGAATTCCGTCACATCCCACGTCATGTGCACTGTCGAAGGTTAAAGCCGACATGCCCTCACCGCTCCAAGCTCATCTTGCCGGTGCAGCCCACGCGGTCGCAGGGGAACTTGTCCTCCTTGGAGCTTCCATACGACCGGTAGCATGCCGGGCGTGGGCACCCGGGATTGTCGCACTTGAAGATCTTTACAAAGCAACAAACAGAACAACAACAACAACAAACAGCAAAAAGTCATTGGGAGTCCTCGGTAATCCTTTACATGTACACATCCGTCTGGACTGACCATAACTGCCACCTCACCACAACGAATGCATTATAGGCCAAGTTCACGAGACAATGCAACAACAATGGAATGATCCATAAAAGATCCCTGGTCCCTTGCCATTGCCCCCCCCCCCCCAAAAAAAAAAAATTCACACACACACACACAGACACACGCACCTTTGCATTGGCATATCCGAGCTTAATGGTGATGTTACGCTCGAGCTCATTCTTAAAGCGCACAGTCTGGACACCGGACAAAGCCTTGACAACCGTCGACTTTCCGTGGGCCACGTGACCGATGGTACCTACAAAGTGAGTGTGTGTTGGTTTCATTGAGTGCGTGCTCACGCAGACAGTGCCATGGTTGGCTTGGTTGCCCTTCGGTGTGCATCCGTCAGAGATATGTAAGATTCAACTAAACGTCTTGCGCGTGCCCATGCAATCTGCACCCCGTGGGAGGGAGAGACGGCAAGTACCACTCATGGATCCCCGTGGGACACGTTGAGGATAAACAATGGTGTCTGCCTCGATAGACAAATGATTGTGACGGCAATCAGCCAGCTCGGCATGGCCAGCCAATCCAATAAAATAACCAATATAGTGTCACGATTCACAATGGGCACACTATTTGAACACGCAACCACCACGCACCAATATTGATTGTGGCCTGTCGGCTGATGACCTCGGGTGTGAGAGGATTAAGCGCCTCCACTTTGAGTGAGGCAAGATCCTGCTTCAGGAGCTGGGGTTGCCTGCTCGCGCGAGCGTGTGTATATGTGTGTGCGTGTGTGTTTGTGTGAGAGAGTGTGTGTTACAACGAAACGGAAGTGGAGAGTGACAACATGATAGGCCGTCGTTGGAATAGATTACACTGGTCTCGGCGCACATCTTTCGTTCAACCATCACTAAGGTTTCGATCACCAGTGCTCCCTTTACCCCTCCTAATCCTCGCAAATATTTCCCAATCGCGTGAACACTAGCTGACACTGGAACCAATCAAATAATAAAAATCGCATCGCAATGCATACGCCATCGTGCTCACCCCTGCTCCTTCTGATTGTCCGTCATGGCTGCCAGCTGTGTGCTGGAGTTTAAGACTAAATGTATAGAGTCGACACCAAATTAGCGGGCGCGCGATAGGTTGATGACGCCTATGCCGACGAGCGCGAATACGAAAAGAACAGTTGCAGTCGGTTTAGTAAATTGTCGAATCTCGGTAGTGCGTATACGGGCAATGGCTATAGCTTGCAGTAAGGGATGTTACGTGTGCTTCTAACTAATGGACGCACATCTCCCTCTTATGACGCAATGAACAGCATCCAACAAAGGGGCCCAATCGAGGAGGCAAAAGATGCACAAACAGCAACCGTGCGCAGTCACTCGCAATCACACAACCAGAGGGCTAACACTCGTCCTGTCAATGGCATTGGTGGAACGAATACCGAGAAGCAAAGGGGAAAGAAAGATGCCAATAGACCACACACGCACACACACACCGACACACACACACTCACACACTCATGCATGTGCGCCGAAAGTGATGGGCACTATCGGCACACCGACCGATACCCCAACCGAATAAATTTCAATAAATATTACTAAGTATCACATTTGCATGCTTTAGTTCATCAATAAATTAAACCAAATAATTATTGTGTCGGCCCACACACACATGTGGTCCCGGCACCCGGATGTGTTTCACGCAAAGTCACGTGACATAGACGCCTCAATTTAGTCACGTGACAATGCCTCCCTGTTCCGACATCTCGCTTGTTACGCAGCGGATGGTATGTATGTTGCGTCTTTGAATTAGCGCCCATTCTTCCCGCCGTGCTTAAATGTCCATCCATACTTTGTTCCTGGTTCCCTGGAGTTCCGCAGAGTCCTTTTATATGCATCGCACGCACAATTAGTATCAACGGGCACATTATTGGTCGTTTATTATAGTAAGCAAAGGAGGGTTCGGTACTTGCATCACACAAAAACAACCCCTTCTGTTGTTATTCGTGCGGTGGGAAAAACTGTTCAACAATGCCTGTCGGCGCTTTGAAGTACATCACTAATTCAAACCGGAGACTCGCGCGCATCCTATTCAGAATAGTACTCTTGGTATAGCTAGATTGCGATCGGAGACGTTTTTGTGGCTGCATCTTGTCGTAAAGGAATTGTAAAGGAGAATCGCGGCACCCTGCATCGTTTGGAATCATCCGCCAACCAACCCCCCCGGCCTTTCCGAGGGGGCGGCGGAGGCCTCGGTGGAGTGCGTATACGTGCTGCCTTCTTGCGCATCCGCGATCGTCTCCGTCGGAGTTGCGGAGTGCAAATGGCGTTTGGTTTATTTCGCGTCCCCGCCGCATTTGTGAGGCGTCATGCCGATGCCCTCCTGGCGGTGTGCGGGCTCAACACTGCACGACGGCAGATCTTGTTGATTTTGCTACTGGTGTCCGTGTTTGTCACGGCGAAGATGTTCTTCTCACACGTGATAGCGCACGGGGAGGTTGTTGACTCCGATGGAAAGGTGCGGGCGTGTTTTCATGTTGCTGCTCCTATGTCCTGTAAATTTGCCTGTGTATTTATCGTCTCTCGCGATCGCCGATCGGGTTTGAAAACGGGTTCTGCAAGTAATGTGCAACAAATATCCTTTTATCAACCATAGTTGTGTGTGTTACTATGTTCTGCTTTATACGCTTGTGATCAATCAGTTTAATTGGAGACACAACCATGCCGACACGTTTGTCATTTTGAATTCACCTTTTGAATCATCAGACCGGCGCACCCGCAGCAAGTCCTGAGCGACTCCGCAAGTGTCTCTCTCGGTCCGTGCGTGTTTGGCAGGATGCAGCGGGCGATATGAGCAACTTTATAACGCACTTTCACTCGGCAGGCGATGAGGAGCTGCCCCTGCCATATTACGGCAACGGGTTTGTGGGGGCATCGCTCGGTGCGCGCTTCTTTCAAGGTGAGATGGGAATCGGCGACAGAATGGCCTTCTTTGTGTGTGTGTGTGTGTCTGCGTTCGTATGGCCGCTATTATGTACCGGTATGTTTGTTGTCTAATCTATCGATGGGTTGCTACATCTGGTTGGGGGAGGTATCGCTGTTGTGGTCACGTGGGACCGTCAATGTGCGTCTCGTTTGGGTATTGCGGATTTGCCCATCACATCATGTGTTTTCTGCTGAACACACACATACACACGACTAATTAGACAAACGCCCCCCCCCCCGCCACCCACCCTGGTACGTGCAGTTGCCGGTGTGTATGCGCACAAGGGCGCTCACAGCCATCTCGCCCGCATTCCAAACGTCCTTGGTACTTCCGTCACCGTCAACGGTGGTATGGGGGAGTACTTATCAACAGCCACGGTCCTCGATATCCGGCGGGGGCTGGTGAATAGGGTCACGTGTTTTATTGATGGCACGGCGGATGATGTTGCCGTCGAGGAGACTTGGTGAGTGCGTGCATGTCTACGTTGCGTCGTGCTGTTACTTTTCTTTTAAATTGTGTGTGTGTGTTTTGTTGTTGTTGTTATTTTAAATCTTAATGGAATCGGACAATGCATGTGCTCGCGTATGGTTTGGCTGCTGTTCCCCTACACACGCACACGCATACACATACACATACACATACGTTTACACAGACAGAGACACAGACACAGACACAGACACAGACACAGACACATACAATACATACCACATCAAAACAAACCTTTAACACACTTCAAAACCAACACATATCAATAACACGCGCTTCAGGTATGCGCACCGCACAATCGATGGTCTTATGGCGCACACACTCCGAGTAATAAACAACCGACAGGCAAGCGTCAGCGTCGAAATCGCCGTGCCGCCACCGCGTTCTGAAGATATTATTGCCACTCTCGCCTCACGTGCGGCGGATTCAGCAGGAGCTGGAGCAGCACCTGGCGGGGACACGCCCGTGGTCGATTCCGTCGATGTTTTGTATGGCACTGTGGCCGACGGTGAGGTTGTGGGTGCCGGCATCGCATCGGTGGCAGTGGCATGGAATGTCATCCCACCCTCGATAATCGTCGCCGGTCGACGCACGGAAACAATCCGTCGTCTCGTCGCCGTCGTTGCGGACATTCCACGTCCTCCGTCTGCCGCTGAACCGCTCAACGCGAATGGGGGTGGCGACTCGTCGGCGGGTGGAGCAGTTGTGCCCGACACTCTCGCGGAACAGGCCGTGTTTTTGTGCCGCAAACACTTTCGGCGTATGGTCGATGGCGCCCTGCTCGGGGAGCACGAGAGCGGATGGGCCGATCTGTGGTCGAGGGGCGGGGTGCGCTTCCCCGACCACGTGACCCTGAACGGCATGTCGCTGGATCGCCTCGTCAACTCGACAATGTATTACATTATGTCGTCCCTGTCTCCGTCACGTGCCGATTCCATCTCTCCCGGCGGCATTGCAGGCGGCAGACAGTGCTACAATGAGCACGTATTTTGGGACGCTGAAACGTGGATGTTACCTGCCGTGCAGCTCTTCCACCCGCTGCTCGCCGAGAAAATGCTTGACTATCGCTTTGACCGCCTGTATATGGCTGAGGCCAAGGCGGCGACAATGGGGTTCAAAGGCGCGATGTTTCCGTGGCAATCGGGAGCAACCGGCGCTGAAGTGTGTCCCGAAAAGAGTGAGTGGGAGCAGGGGAGGGGAGATTAGTGTGCATATTGCACATCTGTATACATTTGATTGCAGTTTGGTGGGGGGGGGGGAAGTGGTATTCAGTGTCTCTTTTGGATTTGACGTTTGAATTTTTGTCTGAATTGTGGGAATTTGCATTGTCTCACTGGGTGTGTGTGTGTGTGTGTGTGTTTTCTGACCAATTACTGCAGCCCACTCGGACGGGGAGATCCACGTCGTCGGTGACATTGCCTTCGCCGTGCGACAGCAGTACTATCTGAGTCTGGATAGCGAATGGCTGCGGCGGCGAGGCTGGCCCATTGTGCGTGGCGCGGCGCAATTTTATGCGAGCAGGGTGCGTGTCAGATGGGGCTGTATGTGTGTGTGTGTGTGTGTGTCAGTGTTTTGTTTAGGTTTGGTAAATATTGAGAACTAAACTGTGCATGTGTGTATGTGTGCTTCTTTCTCTCTGTTTGTGTGTGCGTGTATGTCTTGATGTGTGCATGTGCCTCATGACACAGGTAACCGAGGTGCCTGTCCCTGGTGACTTGCCAGTCTACGCAATTAACGATGTCGTTCCCCCGGATGAATACGCCGCGCACGTGGACAACTCTGTGTACACAAACGCAATCGCAAAGATTACACTCGAGTTTGCTGGTTTGTGTCCCTGTTATGTGTGTGTGTGTGTGTGTGTGTATCTGTAATTTATGTCTGTGTCAAGGCTGATACTAGTCCTCATACCCGTCCTGCAACCTCCTATCACACACGTGCACTCCTATACTCACACACACACGCATTGATACTAATACTCATACTCACACTCACACTCACACACAAAACAAAACAAAACAATCAAAAACAAACCAACCCCAAACCAAACAAACAAACCAACAGCGCAAGTGCAATCAATCGTCAACGCGGTCGATGACGCCCAGGATGCATCGCGGTGGAAGGCCATAGCGGAACGGCTCGTCATTCCATACGATGGCGTGACCATGGTGCATCCGGAGTACTCTGGCTACAGCGGACACAAGGTAAAGCAGGCCGACGCCATCCTCCTCGGGTTCCCGCTCTCTTATCCAATGCCCCCAGAGGTGCGTGCACATGACCTCGAGTACTATCTCGAACGGACGGACCGGAAGGGCCCGGCAATGTCAGCGTCGATGTTTGCTGTGGGATATCTTGCGCTGCGGGAAAAGTGGGAGGCGGACTACCAGCTGACGAGGAGCTTTGAGGTTGTCGACGGGCGTTTCAATGTGTGGCACGAAATGCCGCTGGCCATGGGATGCGAGCACTTCCTCACTGGTGTGTGTGTGTGTGTGTGTGTCCGTGTATTTGTGTGTATGTGTCTGTGTGCGTCTGCATGTTTATTGTCTATTGTTTCTAAACCCGCATGTGAGAGGGGGGTGCGTTAATGCAAGATGCACTGTGATTTATATGAACTTTCCTCTCCTGGCTTGCCGTCAATTCGCAATGTGTTCACGGTTCCCGCCCACTTCATCTCTCTCTCTCTCTCTCTCTCTCGCCCTGCTTTTTCGCTTTTGCACTTTTGTGTCGCCCGCAATCAATCACATCATCCAGGCGCCGGCGGTTTTCTGCAGGCGCTTGTGTATGGCTACGGCGGCGTGCGTGTGTTCGCAGACCACATCCGGGTGCATCCCACGCTGCCGTCGTCCTCGCACGGGATCGACCTTCTCGGCATGCGCTACGCCTCGTATGTATTTGATGTGAGTGCCACAGACACAAAGATCACCGTCACGCTGCGGGAGCAAGAGTCTCTCGGCGTGGCAACAGCCCGCCCTTCCACGCTGTACGTGTGCGAGGGCGCGTGTCAATCGGGCGTGACTCCGATTGGAATGGGCGATTCGCTGTCGTTTGAGCGTGGCATGATCCACATATCAGTTAATGCGTCTGTTCTGTCGACACTGCGATTGCCGGACCTCACTTACGGCGCGAAATTCAACGAACCTCAGCTCCCACTGGTGGCGGTGAAAGAGGTGAAGGCACCGGACAATGTAGGAGGGACGCTGTCGGCGTTGTTCCGCGATCACCAGGTTGCCATGGTGCTTATCATTGTGCTTGTTGTTGGTGTGCATGCCGTGCTCATCACGGTGGTTTACATGGAGTACTGCGCCGGCGGTGCATCGGAGCACAGGCGGAAGCGCAAAATATCCGACATGGAGCACTCGTCCCGCTACGAGTGAGAGTGGGACGAAATTGTAACCGGCAGGGAGGGGAGGGGCAGTTTTTGTGTGCGGCATGTGTGTGGGTGTGTGTCACAGTGCAACACGACGTCTGCTTTGGATCGCTCTATTTTCTTTTCAAAATATCGACAGTTTTTTTTTTTTTGGAGTGAATGAGGTTTTGTTGGTTATCTTTGCGCTTTTTCTGTGATGGCAATGGGACGCTGGTCGTCTCCCGCAACAAAAAATGAACAATTATAACAATTAGGAAACAAATGTGTGAAGCAAAACGAAACGTGTCACGTGATGTTGCTGTCTCACGTGTTTTTTTTGTTTCAAAGGTGACTGTCATCGCACACACAACACAGTTGTACATTTCTTAAAATCATATGCATGTGCATACTCTACGCCTTGCGCGGCCCTGTGTTAGTGCAACGCGAACTCGAACCGGACGTACAGTCGGATATTGTGCCATGATGGAAGAAGAAGCAACAGGTGTGGTGGATGCGGACTCCCATTTCCCTCAACTTTCGCTATCCGATTCCGATTCCGACGATAACAACAACAGCAATGGTGTCGGTCATGGCGTGTTACGTGGCAAGCGTGACAAAATGAGGAGCACTGAGGATGGTGGGAGTGCCAGTGCAATCAACGGCGTTTCTTTCGAATCGCCCGCATCGGGCGCGGGCCGCTCCAAGAACGACAAAAAGACACGTCGAAAAGATGCAAAGGCGCGTGCGCGACAAAATGCACGTGCCCACGATGCACACAATGCGGCAGATGCAGTGCGATTACCAACAGTGCCCCTCTCGACTGCACTTATTGGGGGCGACGGTGAAGCGAATGCGCAGCAATTGGCCTCCCCGGCGGTTGTGGAGGACACGTACGTTCACGGCGTATACAATGCGATTGCAGATCATTTCAGCCACACACGGCACAGCCCGTGGCCCATCGTCCGCGATTTCATCGAGTGCCTTTCCATTGGGTCTGCAATCGCCGATATTGGATGCGGTAACGGAAAGTACCTTGGAATTGCATCTGATCGTGTGTATGCCCACGGATCGGACAGAAGCGATGCGCTTGTGGGGCTGTGCACGTCGCGTGGGTACGACGCACTCGTCTGCGACAACCTCTCTCTACCGTACAGAGACGCATCCTTCGACGCCGCCATCTCAATCGCCGTGATTCACCATCTCGCCACGCGGGAGCGGCGAGTGCGGGCCGTGCGGGAGATGGCGCGCATTGTGCGTTGCGGCGGTCGCATTCTCATTTTTGTGTGGGCATACGAGCAGAACAAGCACGGGATGAACGATGCTCAGGATGTTCTTATACCGTGGCATCTGCAAAAGGGATACGCCACCGCCTTTTCAGAGGCGCCATCCGTACAACCGCCACAATCGACAACTCCATCAACGACGCCTTTGTTGCCTGCAATACCTCCCTCGCAATCCGCTCCCATTCACGATAACTCGGTGGTCGCAGCGCCGTCAGACGACGCATTGAAAGCAACTGTGGGCGTGTCCATCCCTCCGCAATCGACAGACATTCGAGAACCAGACTCCACGGGCCACACTATTGTGACGCCGGCAGCAGCGGGATTCTCTGCACACTCTGCCCATCCAATCGGCGGATCTAAGGCGGCTGTGTATCAGCGTTACTATCACCTGTTCAGACAGGGCGAGCTAGAGTCGATGGTCGACGACGCCGCGTGTGGACTGCAAATCGTGTCGAGTGGATTCGACCACGAGAACTGGTACTGCATTGCAGAGAAGGTATCCCGATGAAGTAGTCGTCCCCCACACGTGCACCCGCACACGCACTCTGTTCGTGCGACGACTGGACTATCTGGCGCATCCACCGGATCGCTTGGCTTGATTGCCAAAACGAATGACCAAAGGGATAAAAACACTCAACAAACAAGAGAGAGTGTGTTTATGTGCGGTGGGACATGGGGCTGTTTCTGTTGATGCTGCCACCCTCGCCCACGCGTCAGCTCGCAGCGGGGTGTTACACAACTCACTGTACATTGTACATGTATTTCGCACGCTGACGCTGACTCAATCAACCCTTCTTGTGTGTGTGTGCTTTGGTCTGCAAAAAAAAAGCTGTTAATGGAGTGTGCGTGAATACAATCATTATGTTGCTGACCACGTGCTCTGTCGCCCTTCACAGCATCCCGACTGCGTTCCATCGTTCCATCGCACTTTTATAACCAATGGACATGCCATGTGCACCCCCCCTCCTTTCTAGCGAGCTCAAGCGGATGGTGTTTCCGTGCAAAGAGTGGTTTGCAACTTTCGTCGTTTTGTTTCGCTTTGATACTGTTTGTCAAAATTAAATCTTGATGGCAAATAACCAACTCAACCCGCCAAGAGAGAGAAGGAAGAAGAGTAAGACTCCCTCGTACAGTAAACAAAGCCAACCAACAACAACAACAGCATGCAGCAAAAAAACAAAAGCCAGCGAACCAACAAACAAACACGCGAAACAACCACGAATAACACACACACAAAACCACAACGGAAAATAAAGTGCACGCCGCTACTGCGCATCCTGTGTCTTTCTCAGTTTCGTCCTCGTCTCCCGCAGCGTCTCCTCCATACCGTTGTTCATCAGGCTCTGCTCGTTCTGCCGCAGCTCGCTCGCCAGGCGAATCGACTCCAACCGCTGGCGGGAGTCCGGATTGAGCACGCGAATGCGTTCGAGTATGGCCGTTACATTCCCATTCTCGTTGTGCCATTGCTCCTCCAGCATGGCCGCCGCCGCCGCACTCGTCGACACAAAGCCGTTGCTCTGTAAGAGTGCTTGCAGTTGTTGTGGATTGGGTCCCGATGTGCCGCCCATGCCAATGATGCCGGATTGTGCAAATGCCTGGATGTTCAGAAGAACTTGCGACAGCTGCGTGTTCTCATCGCGGGATGTTGCGAGCATGTCTTGCTGGCGATTGAACTGCGTGGAGATTTGTGGGATGGTTCAATTAATGTCCGGCGATTGCGGGAAAAAACCACATCAAATTACACACACATTATACATACGCACACTCACACTCACACACACCCACACGCACACAAGCATATACACACAAAGCAATCGTCCGCAAATCGATCAAAATTGCGGCGTGCACTGCATGGATCCGCACGCATACACACCTGCTGCTGCTCATTAGCCAGCGCCGCCAACCGCGCCGACCACATATCCTGAAATACCGGAAACAGCCGCTTGCTTGCCGAAGATTGCATCTCTATCTCAGATTCAAGAGATCGACATTCGCCAACAGCCTCCAAAATCTACAGTTTTACACGTGTGTTGTGTGTTGTGTGTGGGTGTGGGTGTGTGGGTGTGGGCGTGGGTGTGGGTGTGTAAATGAGTAAGGAAGGTAAGGAGAAGGAAAGGGAGAGTGATCAATTCACAAGTGAGTTACAATACAACCACAAATTCGTGTACACATTGCACAAACATGCGCATTGCGGCCGCACACACTCGTGCGGTAAGTGAGTGCGGTATGACATCTCAAAAATTCAAGCAGCAGGATGTACCAGTTCGCAAGAAATACAAAATCTAAAAACAGAAGCAGAAGGCCAAACAACCAAAAAAAAAACAAGCCCACACAACACACACACACGCACACGCACCTGTGCGGCACGGGGCTGACACTTTCTCTTTGTGATGTCACGATGCAGTTCCTGCACGGTCGCCCGCAGTGACACAATGCGCGTTTGCGTGCGGTCCATGAACGCGCCAAACTGGCCCACGTGCTCAGCAAACACAGACTCGAGTCCCAGTCCCGCACCGATCGGATCCAGCGACGTGCTGTTGACGCGACGCCGCATGGACCCGTGGGGAATCGAACCAGTGCCTCCGCTTCCATTAAGAAGGCCCATTCCGCCGCCACTACCATTCAGCAAGCCCATGCTGCTGTTGCCATTCAGGCTACTTCCGGGGCTAATGTGCGAGTAATCACCAATCCACGCAGGTCCCTGTGCCTTCCCACTGCCACCGTTAGAGTGCATATGTTGTTGCGACTGCTGATGCTGATGCTGGTGTTGCAGGTGTGTGTGTGCGTGCGCGGATCCATCTCCACCGTGCATGACAGCATGTCCCCCATGTCGCGCCGATGCATCCGGCCCCTGCGCAGTGCCGTGCGTCACAGAGTCGCTCGCCTCATCCACCACAAAGTGCGATATAGGCTCTCGCATTCCGTGAGTGATTTCACACGCAGAAGATGCAGACGCAGACACAACCGACATATTCTCCCTTTGAGACAGACCATCACCAAGTTCAACACACAACGCAGATGCGCCCATATCACGTGTCGCGGCGGTGACAGCCTCACTGCTCTTACGCCTGTCCTTACTAGCCATGTTCGCCTTGTGCACATTCGACGAGGGAGAGGGTTCACTGGCACGCCTCTCCGCGCCATCCGACGCCATCGCAACTGCGCTTTTCTTCCTCGACTGTGGGGACTGCGCACTCGCACCGCGCCCATCGGACGCTTGCGGCGACGTTGTTGATGCGCCACCGACGGAGTGATGAGACGACGAAGCCGGAGGAGACGACATGGTTACGGGCGACCCGCTCGCCCCCACAAGCTGCCCAGACGACTTTTGGGTGCGCATTGGAGAGTGTGTTGTGTGCGCGTGTCCGCTCAAATGCTTTCCGTGCTGCTGTTGTTGCACGCTCGCAATGTGGTTCTGGAGGACGTTTTCAATCTGGGACATGCCGTCGTATCCAAATTCCGATGCCACAATGCGACCGACGGCCACGCTCTCAATGTGTGACGTGCTCTGCCTTCCTATGGCCTTTTGTCCCGCACCGGCGTCCCCACCAATCGACTGCGCGGCGTGATTGTGGTTTTGTGTGTGAGGGTGTGCATGTGTGTGTGTGTGTGACCCGTGCCCATGCAGGCCGTCGAATCGGGACGCCGAAGACACACCCGACGGCAACAACGCATCGCCGTCCACCAAAGCAATCACGGGCGAAAGTGCCTTGCCAAATTCCTCCGTTGCGTCGCACACAATTTTCGAGCTCTCGGACGGAATTAAGCCGCATGACAGGCCGCAGACACCGTCGAGACGCTCGATGAGCGGACGATATATTTCAAGCAATCGCGGACGGCGAACGGGCGTTGTTGCCGCTGTTGCAGAATTCAGTCCACCCAAGCTCAAACGGCGATCCCCGTCGTCGTCGTGCATGGAGAGAGATAGGGAGCGCATCGACTCGGTTCTTCTTCTCCCCGCGTCACTCGCCTGGTTGCCGTTTGTTTGCGCGTGTATCGCGTGTGTTGCGTTTGTTACGTGCGTTACATGCTCGCATGCGGCCAGGGCAAGCTCGATCTTGGGGAGAAGCGACTCCAACTGCATGAGTTGCGAGTCAAATGCGGCCGATTTGCGGTCCCGTTGGCCCTTCACGTCAGACAAAAGGCTCTCCTGTGCCCAGAGAAGTAGAGAGGGGGGACAATTGCAGAGGGAAATCACCAAATGCGGAGATTTTGGCCGTGTCAATATGCAGTGGAATGCTGTGCACGTGACGGCACGTGCGTTGCGAATTGGCCAATTGCACTTCTTGCAGACAGTCGACGTGCGCACATGTACGCATATACCCGCCACACCACACCACACCACGCATTGTGCCAACAAATACAGAAACATCTCGAACAAACAAACACACACACGAGCGTACACGCACACACACAGCACAAACAAACACAATATATTAACAAACACACACACGAGCACGCACACATGCACACACGAGCGCGCGCATACACACACACACACAGCACAAACAAACACACTATACTAACAGCACACTATACTAACAGCACACTATACTAACAGCACACTATACTAATACCAACACAAACACACGTCTGACTTGTTTGCAACACGCACACACCTTACACGCGCGAATGCGTGCCATGAGCTCGTCGCACAGGCGATCCACTTGCGAGTGCGATCGGCGCATGTTGTCTTCTGTCTCAGACTGCGTATTAATATGAAAATTTGCACATTCAAATGATGCGACAATGTAAAACACAAAACAAAGGCATATTCAACAATGAGTCGACGGATCATGTAAGATCCACTATTCCCACACACATATATAACTTGGGAGGGACAGCAAAACAGCAAATGAGACCAATGACGCCATCTCGAAAGAACAAGAAAACAAAAACATTTGCGACAAAAAACAAATAAGATAAGCATCTGCACATAACCTGTCCATTATGTATGGAATGCAACGCATTACCCGATGACATGAACAGCACATACCTTTAATCTTCTGAGAGAGACGATCGCGTTTCTCACAGCCTCTGCGAGATCGGCGACCGTTTCGATCGAACGCGACAGCCTCTCTTGGGCTATTCGGTGCGCAGCATCAAGGTCAACACATCTATCGCGTGTGGTCAAGAGAGAGGGACAGAGACGCACACAAATTCACGTGAGTGACTTTAGACTATGCCCATGGACTTAATGGACATTGCAATGAGTCGTAAGGCAAGGCGATGGGCGGTGCGCAGGAAAGGAAACTTACAAATTCAATGATCTTAAGCGTAATACAATAATGAGAACAATGTGTTTCTCCATATACGGATAACACGGATGAATAGTCCCACCTTCCCTGGTGCTCGCGGTGGTCGCCGTCCAAAAAGCAACCCACACACAGCAGCTGTGAATCTTCCAGACAAAACAGCTCGATGGGTCTGTCGTGGAGTGGGCAACGCACAGACGCCGCCATTGCGCCATTCCGTGAGGATGCGGGAGCCATTTCGTGCCTCGCAAACAGCTTGGCCGAGTGCGTGGCTTCACGACATTCTTCGCAGAGAAGAGCAATGCACGTGCCGCAAAAATGTTCCGCAGAATTCTAATGTGGGAAGATATTCGTCGTTGTGCATTTTTGCGTTATTATGTAGACAAATTTACAGTGTTTGAGGGGTATGCTTACTCATATAACCGTAGCCGCAGCAGTCCACACGAATCTCACCTTCTCGCAGTTTTCGCACTGTGTGCCCTCTGTTGAATCTTGCGATTCCAAAAGAAAGAGCAAGAGATCATCCCGTCGCAATGTCGAATGGACGTCGAGTTGTGTTTGGTGTCTGTGCGCAACAGTGCGATACACAAAAGATTAGTTAAAGACACTATATAGTTTTGTATAAAACCAGCACTCACACGTAGCAATCAATCAAAAAAATTGTTCAATAAACCAACAACCCACACCTGCATAGAGGGCACACCACTCCTCCATCTTTAACGAGCGGGATGAGATCGCGCTCGCAAAACGAGTGGTTGCATTCCAAAATGCGCGGATCCACAAAGGGGAGTCGACAGTACGGACAGAGCAACGCCGGCGGTGCAATTGGCGAGAGAGGATGCCCTGTTGGCGAGTGCTGAGAGTGGTACTGTCCTTCACTCTGTCCGTCCGTGTGGATGTATTGCCCGCTGGGCTCCATCCTTGCCAGCAAAAGTCTTTATATAAAAAACTGTAATCGGTTATCACATCCTTATCGGAATTGCTGTGTTCAGCGGTACCGCTTTGAAAGTTGGTGCTTAATGGGATCTCGCAGTCAAATCACAAAATATACATGCGAATTTTTACACGGTGTTGGCGTGTGCTTATCGCCGTTCTTGTAAACACGGAGAACGGGCACTGAGGATAACTTTCCAGTGTATCGTCTGCATGTCATGCGAATGTGCTTGCGTTTTAGTAATTATCTTTTGGGATGCAAAAAAGTTGCGTTTTGAGTTGTTTGAACAGCACTGATTATTGTGGTCGGTTGTGGTGATCAGTGGTTTGTTGTGATGGAAATATGGCTGAGTCAAATCATCAGTCCAAGTCAGCCGGCTGGCCGACTGCATACGCGCAAATGCACTTTTTAACCCACAACCGGTCTGGGTTTCCACATTCGGTCCAGGAACAATTTGCTCACGTCAAGAGCATCCCCCCCGACGCACACACACACACACACACGTCGTCGCGTTCTGTGGTGCCTCGGCGGGGGGATCATGACAAAAGCCTGAGGTCGATGCGGCAACACTACTCAGTCAGACCCCTCTGACTTGCAATTCTTACTGGGTTACTAACTTAGTAGTGGACTCGTCTGGGTTACTGGGTTGGGATCTCAATAATGAGAACCCCTTGCTGACAGTAGTGACGGCCAGGGCTCTCTCAGTCTATGTGGCGGGCACCGGCGGAGTTTGAGGGCTGATAACCCAAACTATTGGGTTCCGAAACAGGCGAGTCATTTTTGGAACTATGAAGAGATGTTTGTTATTGCTCAGTCTTTGTTGTGCGGGCCCAACTGGGCTGGCTCTCAGTGAAGTGGGCTACTCAGTGATGGACGGGCCATGCCAGCCTTCTGGAACACTTTGAAGATGATCACGCGGCTGTGCGGGCTTTCAGCTCACAGAGTCATGTGACTGGCCTGCCTGTATCAGCTTCCTTGCAGTTGTCGCCGGAGTGAGAATCAGTCTGTAACGTTTGGATGGCCGGGTCTCAACGTGTATGGATCAGATGCAACGGCTCGATCGCCAGTGAATCAGTACTGAAGCGATGAACAACAAAAAATTCTTGTGACAACTGTTTCGTGCGGTGTTTTTGAAATTTGCGGCCGATCACAGTTGCGATTAGACGGCATCGCCCGTGGACCGGTGCATAATGACACGTCAGAGGTTTTTGGCTTACTCTCCAATTCAAGCGGGATCTCGCTTCATTTCCAACCAATCACATTGCTCCCTTTTTGGTTCTAATTTTATCATTTGCCGCCACACCTCGCTTAATGAATTGAAGAAAAGCTGGTAAATGTGGGCAAAAAAGCAGTGATTCTGAGTCTATTTTGCCGAGCGAGTCTGTCAACTCGCACTGACTAGTAAAATGGGGTGTCACAGACTGCGGTCATCATTGCGGGCGGGTGGAAACCGCCTGTGCGACGCAACGACCGGGCGATTAGAGTGTGATTATTCACGACACATGTCCATCTAAGACGCATTTGTATCAAAAGTACATTAAAAGTTATACTCATTCGTTCAAGTAACTGCTTATGCTATTAGAACATATCGTTTTGCGCTGCTCGCCCTCGTAATCTCATTCAGCGGTGTGAAGTCTCCATCATGGAGCGCAAAGCCATCCTCGCAGTGCTGGTGCGTTTGGGAGATTTTTGTTCGCATGGAGCTCTAAGTGTGGTCGTTCTGATTGATTGCTTGTAATATATGCTTTCTCTCGTCTTATATTGTTTTTTTATCCCTTTTCGTTCATTGCGCAGGCATTGCTTGCCCTTTCCGCTGCGTCTGTTTCCGGAGAGGACTGCATTTGCCCAATGCTGTATGATCCCGTATGCGCCGACATCGCCGGCATTAATGGTGCAGTCACTCGGATGACGTTTTCCAACAAGTGCGCGGCGGAGTGTAAAAAGGCTCTCAAAGTCGTCCCTGGCGAGTGCCCTGCTCCAGAGCCTGCGTGTTCGCGCCCGTGTCCTCTTGATCACCATTGCGTCGCTGTCACACCGGAAATGTGCAATAAGGGGGATCCTTCGATTCAGTTTCGCCCTCGTCCGCACCCCACCGGCATGCCATTTCCGCCCGGTCCCAGCGATGCGCCCCCCATGCCGTTTCCCTCCGGTGGATCCGGCATGCCCCCGCCTCCTCTACAGAAGCGCGACATGGACGTCCCACAGCCTTCCTCTTTGCCAAACCACCACCGCCACCATTCAAGTGGAATGCCTCAGGTCCCTTTTGAGTGCCCGAAGCACTTTTGCCAACCTGATGGGTGTGCGACGTTCGCTCCTTGCAGCATTGAACCCTGTGGACAGGGGGAAGTCTCGCTCGTCCCGGAGGGCGGTTGCTGCCCCGTGTGCTCCCCAGCCCCAAAGCACGGCTGTGATCGCGAAGAATCTCCGTGCCGTGCAAATGAAAATTGCGTACGCCTCGAGATGAGCGAGTGTAAGGGCAAGGCTCCGTGGGACTGTTTCAGCTGTGCTCCGAAGAACGCGTGCGCCAATGTCGAGTGCGGACTTCCTCCCATCTGCCAACAGGGCAAACTGTTGAAATTATCGGACGAATGCTGCCCCAAGTGCGTGGATTGCTACGAGTGCGAGATTCCCGTGTGCACCCGCGAGGAAATTCTAGTGAACATGCCTGGCCAATGCTGCCCTATTTGTGCACCCAAGCGTCCCAGCGAATGCATCGGCGTGATGTGCATGGTCAATTCTGTTCCGTGTCCCGCGGGAACCCTCCATCGGATACCCGAGGGCAAGTGCTGCGCCGAGTGCGTGTCGATCGAAGGGTCGGACTCTGTTAACAACAACGATCCATCGCAGTTTCAGGACTGTTCCGGGGGACGTGCCTTCACTGAGTGTGGAAGCGCATGCGAGCCGTCGTGCGCTTTTTCGCCGACTGTGTGCGTGGCTATGTGCGTGGCGCGCTGCCAGTGTCCCGGCGGTCTTGTCAGGCACAAGGGTCTCTGCATTGCAAAGCAGCAGTGCCCCGCCACCACCGGCGACGGCGCTGACTCTGTAGGCAAGTGCTCGTTTAATGGAGCAACGTACAAGAACGGTCAGTCGTTCCGCGCAGACTGCAATACGTGCACCTGCCGAGACGGCGCGGTCATGTGCACAAAGATGATGTGTCCCCCAAAGAAGAAGCTCTGCGACGCAAACAAAAAGTGCCCGGATAACATGGTCTGCACGTCGGAGGTAATGCCCTGCTTTGTCGCGCCGTGTCCGACTCAGAATGTGTGCGTCTCCCCTCTGGACACACCAACGGCCACACCAACCTTTTTTGGTGAGCTTCTCGCGCTGTGCAAGGAAGGTTTCACATGCGCCGTCGTGCGTGCTCACGTGAGCGGATCCGTCCCCGCGGGCACGACTGCGAGCGCCATGTGCAACGCCCTTACTGCAAGGCTCGCGAGCCTCTTCAATGGAGTCCTCGACCGCATGGTGGACATTGATTGCGCCATGTCCGCCGAGGACGCGCTCGTGATTAATGTGCGTAACGTGCAGCCCGGTGGCACGTTTGCGAAGGAGGTCGCCGCCAAGTTGGTGCGCATGCTGAACCGCTCCGAAGCAAAGAACCGGGATGCTATTCTCGGGGGAATAAGCGGCGCCTCGATGTCGATTCCTTTTGGCAGTGAGACGTCCGGCGGGGACGGCGGCTGGATCAATGGTATTGAAGACGACGATCACGATGACGATGATTCGCAACACAGTGGAAAGCACCGCAGCAACAACAGCAATAGAAACAACTCGAAGATGATTGCCGCCATTGCAGTTGGCTCGACTGTCGGCGCGATCGTGGTGGCTTCCGCTGTCATTTTCGTCGTGAGGTACGTGCGCGCTCGCAACGGCTCACGGGCACCAAAGGTCGCAGCGCTCATCTTTGGAACAAATGGTTATGCGAGGGTTGAGAGTGATACCGCGCCGCCCGCGTATGAGGGCATCAAGTTTGAGTCGTTTTCGAACGACAAGGACGCAAAGAACCAGAACAACTACGAGGAGTCCCAAGCGTAAAATCCCGCTGAATTTTTATTGTTTTGTGTGTGATGTTCGCCCTTTTCCCCCGTTGACAGAAACTGGTTTTCCTTTTTTCTTCTTCTTCTTTTTATTCGTGTGCGTTTTGCGCGTTTCGTCTGCTGCCTTATCAAATCCTTTAAATTGTGTATAAAACAATCACAAATTTCCTATTCGAACTATTTTCTATGTGTCGTCCACATACATTTGAGCCCCCGGCGTGTTGTGTGTGATCTGAGGATTTCCGAGAGTTCGTAAACTTTGAACGGGTGTTCACTTGACCGTCAGAAGTGCTGTGTCGATCGGCGCGTTTTCGGCCTACATCCACTTGAACAACCTAAAATTTGCAACCTCATTTTTCAACACTGCTCTGTGTGTGTGTGTGTGTGTGTGTGTGTGTGTGTGTTTTTATGTGTGTGTCATTGGTCGATAAACTTACTCGCTTTGTCCACTGCATGGGTGGATTGGACTAGGCCACTCCCATCGGCACAAAGTATTCGTGAGTGTTTGCAAAGTGCAACAAGAATGACGAAGGGGAAGGGGTCGGCAGCTGCGTCGCGTTCTGTGGCGCAGGGGCCCTCTTTCTCCCCAAAAATAACGTCGCTTGAGGAGTTTGTTGACCGGTTCACGTTGAGCCAACCGAAGCTGCCAGAGTACCTCTCCCGTTTGTCTTACACAGAGCTGCGCGGTGCAATTGAGGCAATCGAAAAGGGAAACAGGAACAAATACGTTGTTCGATATTTGTTGAGAGGCTGCGAGTTTACCTACTTTCAGTATATGTCGTATGAGATCCCAACCAGAGAACTCTGCTCGTGTGTGCTGGAGGTACTTCGACAACTCGTTTTGAGACGCAATGCCGCACCGGCTGACTCGCCAAGTGCGCGGCCTCTGGGACCAGTCGAGGAGCTTGGGGCGGGATTCGCGCTCTTGTCAGCAGTTTTGAATTGTCGCCTCAACGAGATGCCCAAGCTGAGGGATGCAATTGGCGGGAACATTGTTCCGTCGGAGCCGTTTGAGGAGCACGACACGTCTTGGTATTCAGCACGAAGGGGACGTTTTCCCGAGAGGGGCGTATTCGGACACGTGGCCCCGCAGAACTTTCAAGAGTATTCGAGTAAGCAGTCTGGTGGATCCGTTGCGATCATATCTTGGCCGCATCCTTCGTCTGAGCAGGAACTCAAGAAGGTGTTTGCGTGCGAACGAACCCGCCACGTCATCGTCATCGGCGAGCCTGTCGGATTCTCGTGCCTCACAAAGGAATTTGCAGTGTCCACAATCGTGAGTCTCGGATATCGTGTGACGCGCATCCCGGCGCTGACCATCTGCCAAGTTGATTTCTTCTACGAGGATATTGTGCGCCGGGGAATCGATCCCTACATGTGCCGTTCGGAGGTTATTTTGTTCTCGCGCGACGTCTCGTGGTCGGAAAGTGAGGTCAAAACAATATTTGGAAAGTGGCTGGGCACACCGCGCACCTTGCTTGTCGGAGAGGGCGAGGCGTACAAGGCATACGAGATGCGCTTTGTCGTCGCTGAGCAGCAGCAGGCTCAGCTCCAGGCCCAGTTGCAGGCACAACTTGCGCACGTGACCTCGCCTCCGCCAACTCAGACGCATGTGGCGACGCAACCCATAATTACGCCGCCTTCGTCCACAAACACGCCGACAGCGGCCGCACAGAAACAACAGCAATCATCGTCCACGACCTCGCCCGCCCGCTCCGATGGCAGCACGGTGATCCGCAACACGCCGCCTGCTCCACTTCCACTTGGAGGAGTGAACTCGTCTCCGAATGGGGATGGAAAACACCCTCCGTCTCCGACATCTGCTGTGGGACATCGTCCTGCAATAGAAGTGGATTCCGAGTCGTCCGGAACAACCGCGGCGGCGATGGCAAGGACGATTGTGAAAGATGCGAATTCTTCGGATGCGCAATCGCACGCCGTGCCCGTTGAACCCAAGCCGCCCAAGCACACGAACGTCCACCATCCAGGTCACGTGCCAGCAGCGCATCTCCCACCGCCACACCCTCACACGAACGAACGCGCACACGCCCCGCAATCGTCACCCAACGCATCTCCCGCAAGAACTGGCTCGACTGATCCAGCGGCGCATATCATGTCTCCTTCGAGGCCTCCGGGTGCAAACGCAGACGTCCATCCGCCTGTGCACGTCGACTGGGGTGATGGAGCAGGGGATGCAAGTGCTTCCCCCGCGCGTGGCACGCACGCTAATGGTCACCACGGCGCGCCGCATGGAGGAGCAGGTCGTGGTGTTAAGCGACCGCCAGGGATGCCCGTGTTGCAATCGCATCCCTCGTGGAAAGAACAATTTCCGTTTCTCTGACAAGCAATAACAAAAACAAAAAAAGTTTGAAAAATAAAGAAACCATTTGAATTGCTTATGAACTGCACATTTAGGATATTTACGTGCGCATTAGCTCGTGTATGTGTGTAATGTGTGTGCTCTTGCTCTCGAATGTCTGGCGTCCAGTATGTAACAGAAGTGAAACAGCCACGGCGAAATGATCACGTGGGGGTGCGTACGACTGCCCACTCCCACATTTTGCCGAGAAAAACAAATCGGCTATCCGAATTTTTATATTGAAACTCGGGAGGATTTTTGCCAGTTTTCAAGGCCTATTTTCAGTTTGGGAAGCCCGAGACAGTGCGGAACACCCAGTGTATGGTGTGTTGTGAGCAGGGGTGCTCACGGTTGTGAGAGTGGTCTGATAGGCTTTTTCGTCGCCGTCTGCGCACGCGCACAGATGGCACACTACTCAGAGACACGAATGATGCATGCTCATGTCCCATGTGCGCGTGGACATGTGCTGTGCTGAGAGAGAACGGGTGTATCTCTCTGTGTTTGTGTGTGATTTCATCGGTCACATCGGATTGTGATTATAGGCGGGCGGACCCGTCAGTGTGGCTATTTGCAAGCGTTGCCAGCGTGGACTGACCAACAAAGCACTTTTAAAGAGTTCACAAACTTAGATATCCCACGTTTCTGCACTCGATATTATCCCGAAGTTCCGAATCTGCACTCTGCGCAATTCCGCAACAAAACACTTCATTGAGTGGTTCGAGCGCTTCAGGCGGCTGACTGCCCGCACAGGGAGAGGGTCCCATCTAATCATTCGCTGTTGGTTGTAATTGTATTCATTGCGCACGTGCGTATCTGGTGTGTTGTGTGGTTCTCTGCGACTGCTGTGAGATCGACCGGTGCGAGGATGGCGGACAGAGACATTGATGAGCTCCTACTCGGTGAGCACAGAACACCACCAATTGTCAAACATTAAACTTCCTGGTTGTGTCGGTGTGTGATGTCTTTCTATTCTTCCAACTTATGAGATTCACTCTTTATCTCATGCAAGCGGACTAAATTTCCCACCCATAACACAACAAAACCACACGGCGCATGTGATCCTCAATGTCTTGTAGGACTCGAGAGGAGCATGAACAAGGGCAACGCTGCGAAAGCCGCCGCACAAACAAAAGAGCCCGACACGCCAAAGGTGGTCGATATGAAGACCCCATTCAAGTAAGTCGTGGCTTTTTAATTTAGTTGCGCTTTCTCTTTTACATATCCTCTCTTATCCAGTCATGTTAACCTTGGCTTTGATTTTGGTGTATAAATTGTGCGTTTGTGTGCGCAGGTGGTATCACGGGAAGCTTGGACGCGGCGAGACAGAAGAACTGCTCAATAACAAACCGCTGGGCGCTTTTCTTGTCCGCGACAGCACATCGAGCCCCGGGGATTATGTTCTCTCTGTCGTGTGGGTACTCTAGTGGCCTGCATGTATGTGTGTGTGTTTCACGAGCGGTCATTGCGACCTTCCACGCACATATTCAAGAACTTATGTCGACGCACACCAACGCACATTCACCCACGCATTGCAACAGTGAGGGCAAGGTGAGCCATTACATTATCAACGACATGAAGGGAATGTATAAGATTGGCGATATCAAGTGCCAGGATGTGCCATCAATCATCGAACACTACAAGAAAAACCGCCTCGACAAGACGACCTTGACATTGTCTGTCGATTACGTGAGTGAAAAATGCCCCCATTTGGGTGGACAATATTGTTTTGTTGCTGTGTTACGTTGTTATGATTGCATTTATGTGTTGCTATTGTCACGGCCGTCCGCAATATCAAGCCAAGCACGCACACAATTGAGATCAGCATCTACATTAGCATCGAGATATAACCATCACCACGAACACTATGCACACAACAAACTTTCAACACTCATCGCACGACTCCAACTCGTCATCATCCTCAGGGCGTCCTTGCTGCCTTGAAAGCTCAGTTCGATTTCAACTCTGGGGACCGGGAAGATCTCCCTTTCAAAAAAGGCGACACTCTCTATCTCATCGAAAAGGTTGGTTCTTTGTTCTTTTTTATTGATGATGCGATTGACTGCTCTGCTGTTGTTGTTGTTGTTGTGTTGATTATCGCGTGCACGTGTGGGTAAACACAAACTACAAACAATAGCCATTGCCGTTCGGTCTCCAGAGTTCCGAGTTTGGCAAGCATATGTGGTCTGCCCAAACTGTGTTGTTTCCGCAGATGATGAATGAAATGCTCTCTTGTTCGTTTGAGTTTACTTGGTTTTGCTCATCCGATTCCCCTTTTTTTCTTTCCGAATTGCGTGTGTGTGTGTGTGTTGCAACGTGTTCAAACACTGCAAATATGCAGTACGACGATGCGTGGTGGAGGGCGCAGGACGAGAACGGGCGCACTGGCATGGTCCCCGCTAACTACGTCAAGATTGTGGTGCGTCATTTTCCACGTGTGTGTGTGTGTGTGTGCGTTTGTGTGCGTGTGCGTCATTTTCCACGTAAACTTAACAGCATTAAGAGAATATGCTTGCAACGTACGACGACGACTTGGGCCCGCCCTGTTGACTAGATGACCATATATATATACTATCGTAAAAACATGTGCTTAGCATTGATTACGTGTTCGATGTGCATACGCGCTCTCCTAAACTCACCAACACCCATACACCGGCACTCTTGTGTAAACAAACATACGCACGCACACGTAGCCGGTCATGGCGCCTACCCCGACCCTCCCCCCTTCTCCAGCACGCCCAGTTCCGCGGTCGCACTCGCAGTCGTTTGGCAGTGGCAGTGGCAGCTCTCCAAGCAGTCCGCGCCTCGAGCGGTCCGCCTCCGTTGTCCCGGGAATGGCATCTGCACCCAGCCCGGCAGCTGTGGCCGCCCTGCGTGCATTGGCCGATGGCGGCGGTGGCGGCGGTGGTGCCCTCCTGCGATCACATTCCATCGTTTCGTTTCCAAAGGTGGGCGGCTTTTTTTGTTTTTGTTCGTTTGTTGTTGTTGTTGTTGTGTGTGTGAGTGTGTGTATGTGTGTATGCGTGTATGCGTGTATGCGTGTATGCGTGTATGCGTATACTCGCGCGCGTGTGTGTGTGTGTGTGTTCCTTCTTATAATACTTGCGTGTGCTGCGTGTCTTTTCCCATCATGTAGGTTGAAATCCCAGACGCTGCCAAGGTGAGCATTTTTGTCTGTCTTTGGCCTCAATGCACTATCTTTTCTGTTTTGGTCCGCGCCTATTTTAAAGCATTGTCCACTGAATACACTCTTTGTGTCTAAATATCACAACGACGTTTGTTGCATTGTGAAAAGGGTTGTACATATGCATAGTGTTTGGGTTGATATGAATGTTGTTTTTGGGGATGTGATGTGATGTGCCACTTGGTCCACCGGTGTGTTTCTCGCTTGCCTCGCTGTTTGTTTGAATCCACTGACAATTGTCCGTTGTTATATTTGCGGTCTGTGTCTCTGTCTCTGTCTCTTTTGGTGTCTGTGCTGTTTATACTACAGCGTCCTATGCTTCCGCTTCCCTCCGATGCGCCGCCAGAATTTCCCCCAATGGTGAGTGGAGTGCATACATGCATTGAGCATATCTTGCAAAAAATGGTATGAAATCGCAAATATATGTCGGGCAGACGAATTTTTGGAACGTGGGAGAGGGGGGTACTGTTTGTGTTTATTTAAATTGTTTTGTTTGCTATTTCTGTATCAGATGGGTGGGCAGGTAAAGCAACTTTGACGCTGACGCTACTGCTTCCATACGTCCCTTCACACACACACAACACACACACACACACACACACACACACACACACACACATTCCCCAAACACAACCAACCTGGAAAATCCTTCCATCATCAGTCACCATTGTCGTCCAGTTACCCCATTATGCCCGATGGATCTGCCATTCTCGCACGCGTGAGAGTGTCCAGCAACATTGCGCCGTCGTCCGATCAGAAGGATGGGCTCGCTTGTTCGGTGGGTGGCCTTTGGTGTTGTCATTGTGCTGTGTGTCTTTTTGTTCATCGCTCCCGTTGCATCTCCATCAGCAAGCAGTTCCGCTTTCCTCTGTCAAGTCTGCAAGCTTCTTCCTCGCACCGTGCACGCTAACCCTGCCTCTCGGCATGATACTCATTCGCACCACGTCCTCCTTCCACCTCCCCGACTCCCCTTGATGCATGTCCCTGTCTCCCAGGTGGGCGACACCATCTTTGTTCTTCGCCAGGATGCTGGCGGTCTGTGGTACGGTCAGAACGACACAACAGGCATCCGCGGATATTTCCCCAGCATTGCCGTGGAAGTCCTTCCAATGCCCCAACGGCGAGCAACGCACCATATTGCCCCCGAGGGATTTTAAACCAAAAACAGACACAAAACGAATGCGGATATTTGTGCGCACATCCCTTTTGTTTGTGCCTGGTGTTTTCTGCCACACAAAAAAAGATACATTCGAGTACTGCACGTTTATTGTCTGCGTATGGTTTTTTTAACTTTGGCATGTTGTTGTGAGATGGCGATGGCTTTATATTTGTTTTTTGGTTTTTGGGGGGCAAAGCAGATGCGTGTTGTTGAGGCACAATACGCTCATGCCAAACCCACACGCACTCGTAAGGGTAATCGCGCGCGTTGGCGTTGTTGGCAATCAATGGAATCGAAGAAAGAGGACACACTGCGTTCACGACAAATTGTTATCTTAAACCACCACATACACACACACACACACACACACACACACACATCCCTCTTCTTTCTTTCGCTCTCTCATGTGGAGTCCATGGGCACAGCGCCTAAGACACGGACTTGAATCCTACATATCTCACTCTATCTCTCTCTGTATGTCGCTCCCTCTCTCTCTCCCCCTCTCTTCGAGCACTGCGTCTGGGGAAGCGCAGTATGGCCGATGAAAGAAAATTGATTAAAAGCTCCAGCACTGGAATGCATACTTCAATGATCTGACCACCTGGACTTGTTCTCGTTGCCTCTTTATACGTGCGCGCTTGTGTGTGTGTGTGTGTGTGTAAGTCTATATTGTTGCTATCGATTCTTTCGGCGTGTGCGCCACAACAATTGAGTGACTTCAGTAGACATACAGGTCGGATTGCTGTAGATGTTACCTCCGTGAACTCTGCTGGAGAGACCTGAAAGATTGCATACGACGGGGACGGTGAGATCGGCAGGCCGCAGGCCGCATGCACGCTGAAAGAATTGTAATAAACAGGTTTGGGGGGGGGGGGGGGGGGGGGGGGGTGTTGCGTGTTATTGTTGTTGTATTCGATGAGACATAGATAGGTTTCGCCGAATCGTGCGCAGTGGAAGCGGATCCCGTCTCCCATCTTCTCTCTTCCCGCATCACATTGCCCTTGGCTGTCAAAGACAGACACCGTCGCATGGGCGGAATCGGCTCTCTTTCCAATGTGCACAGGCGCCTGTGCATCCCCACTCTTCGGTTGCACTGCAGCATACTGAGTACTGACTGTAGGCCTTCATGGCAACGCAACTGAATGCGCCATCTCACCCTTGCCCTCGTCGACCCGCTTCAGTGCAGCATCGGAGTCCATTGGCAGTCAAATTAAGTGACTGAGACGAATTAGGTGTCTGAAGTCAATCCGACACCCAGTTAAGTAAGTTACGCACGGAGTGATGTCATCCACTTGCATCCTCCTCCGAGTCAAACTCGGCATTGGGATCCCGTGTCCATTCGCCCTTGATCCTAGCACATGCACATGCACACACACACACACACACAAAACACACACACATGTACCCATATAAGAATACAAATACAATTCATGTCCATGTAAGCACTCACCAGTACACAAACAAACACAAGCATCCGTCAACTGTTATTCAAACGACGCAGCTGCGTCATTCCGCACACGTTTTCAAAAGATGCGCATGCAACGTGTCCATCTTGTGAGAGCGACAACCACAACCACAATAACCCACCATATGTACCCGGCCTTTTTGGAGTGTCGGAGGAGAGGGAGCAGATGCATAATTCAGAGATACATGTAGGAATAGAGTCTTAGACGCATCTCCAAAGTGCTAAAGTCAATATCTTGGGCGCTCTGCCCTAGACTCGAGAACATTCTTCCTTGCAGCATGTGCCCATATTCGCAAAATAGCTCACAGGTGCGGGGATTCACAGCACTGGCGCATGTATGCATACATTTCATCTGCGATTGCATGCAACTCACTCGGATGTGCGGCGTGACATGCTCGATCGATGCCGCATCGGCCGTGGAGTGAGGCTCGAGCTTCCTGCGCTTTATCTGCGGCGCACATGGATGTGTTCATCCATTGCAAACATTCAATTAAGGCATCCATCTCAGCTTTATACTCGAAACGGGTGGGAGGGACCACATTTGATAGCCCGTATATGGCGCATGAGAGGACGCACGCACACACGCACAAGCGACATACACATGCACTTACACATGCGCGCACTCGCACGCACGCATACCTTTTTGGCTTCGTTGGTCCTCTCGTGCGTCGGCGAAGGTGGCAGAGGAATCTCATCGAGAGGGATACTGTGGAAGAGTTGCACCGAATGTTGTTTGAAACAATGAGACGAACGAAGCAGCGGTGTCACAAATCTAATCGAAAGGAGAGAAAAAAGTGCCCTTACTCTGCAAATGTAGTCATTCCTCGTCTTGCAGGGTAGTCACGCTGTTGTTGTTGTTGTTGTTGTTGCTGATATTGTTGTTGTTTATGTTGTTGTTGTTTATGTTGTTTATGTTGTTGTTGTTGTTGTTGATGCTGTTGCTGCTGCTGCTGCTGCTGCTGCTGCTGCTGCTGCTGTTCACGGCCGGGGCTCTGCATCCCTAAAGTGCGCGAAAGCACATGGCTCACAGCCGCCACTGGCATTGCAAGCGCTTCACGCGTGCGTTTACGCGTATCCGCCGCAAGTGGCGCCGATTTCCTATGCACAACACCCGATTCCTGTCCATGCGCAAACGTTTAATGCATATATTCACACATATGCGGATTGAGCAGGGAGATTGTTGTGAGACGAGCGAGGGAATATGTTTTGTCGGCCAGATTTGCAACGGGTGAGTGATGGGGCGCACAATGGAGGATCGGGTAAACGACAATAGTGAGAGGGTACCAACCGCCGCCAATGAAATTTCGATTTCTCTTCGTTGCACCAACTCGGCATGCTTCGCTTTCTTCTCTTGAAAGATGAGTTCATCTGATACAGCAAAGCGAATTTTGGACACAGAGCTCATGCGGTCAATGCAGGCTCTTTCACTTACTGTTGACAATTCGCATCAATTCGCACCCTCACCTCACCAAATGCAAGAGCAGCGTCCATTAGTGTTGCTAGACAAGTCATAAAGCAATGAATGAGCGTGAATACTCACAGTGTCGATGCTGTTTGCCGCCACGATGCACTGCCAGTGCGGGTGCCGTGTCCAGTACGGGCTTGTATGGACACACCAGACACACAATCCTACGACAGTTTATGATGTGATCAGGGAAGGGATTGAAACAAACGCTCTCAAGGGCTAGTGCCGTACTTTGGCGCCACAAAAGACATCCCGCCCTAATCAAGCGAGAAAGAAACAAGGAAGAAGTCAAAGTTGGGACGATTACATGCATGATAACCGGTCCAACCCACTTCCCACTTGAATCCACAGCAGCTTCATCGACAGGCACTTCAGCGCAAAGCAGATCCGCCTGTCGTCCGCGGCGCTGCAACTTCTGCAGGTCGTAGTGATCCCCAACCAGTTTGAACGACATATCTCTGCCAATGCATTCAACTGCAGATGCATATATGTGGATGAAGGAAGGGAGAGACACGACGTCGTCTTTTAACGAAAAGAGTTGTTGAAATGCACTCGGGAAAACGGACTTTCCCCACTTAAAAACACTTTGGATACCGAGGGTGTCGTTTATATCGGAGTAACAGAGGCGTTCTGCCTTTACTTAGCTCCTTTTTAATACATAAAATGAAATATATGTCCCTATTAGGGTATCTATTACTTGTTGTTGACCAAATTTGGCAGCTGTTGGCGGCATCCAAAAACCGCTTTGGCCGCGCACACAACACACAAACGATTTAAAAGCGTAGATTTGTGTAGCATGTCGTTTACGAGCAGTTGAGTTTTTGAGTATTAAGTGAGGCTGTTGCACATTTCTTGACCTGTTGCCCAAAAATACGCAAGGATGTGGGGGTCTTTTTGAATACTCCGATAAGGTTCTCTCTTCAGTGGATTCAAACCTGCAGAAATTAGGAGGGGGAGAAATACGAAAGCAACGAAAGCGTTTGCCGCCGCTACACGGCAGGTCTTGAGGGCGTTATTGCTCGGTGTGTGTGTGTGTTTGCGTGTGTAATAGTACCGCTTGTGCGGGGAATCTAAGCAGATATGGACGGCTCGTCTCGGGATGGCGTCGGTCTGACGACGCACTCGGCTGGCACTCTCTCGCTGTCGGCGACCGCAGCACTGGCGGGCGATGGGAAATCTCCAGAGAGACACAAGGGCTCCATTGACGATCGCAAGCCGCTTTCGCTGCAAGATCGCCTCGTTTCGTTTTCAACTGCGAGGGAAAATTTCGAGCTTCAAGCCCAGCAACAGAAGGAACAGGCACAGCAGCAAAATCAACACTACGCGCGGTCGCCGTCCATTGGTACCGGACAGCGTCCGAGTACT
Source organism: Pigoraptor chileana (assembly GCA_943704495.1). NCBI lineage: Eukaryota > Filasterea > Ministeriida > Capsasporidae > Pigoraptor > Pigoraptor chileana. Next base: position 16,627 of record CALSCR010003308.1, on the reverse strand, counting down.
GGCCTCCATAAGGCATACTCGATGCGCGAGCGGAAAAGTGCGCCGGTTGTGAGCAGAATGGTTGCCAAACCATTTGCATCTCCCGCTGTGCCCTCTCTGTCTCGCTCGTCGACATTTACTGAAACGCCTGGTTCATCGCCGCGTGCCATTGTTCGACGTGCGAGCGATGATGGGCTCACTCGCCAGTCGACGGAAGAAGCGCATGCGTTTGAGTTCAAGACAGCAATTCCGCCACTGTCGACAGAGGCCAACCCCTTGTCTGCTGATGGAACGTCGCATGTGCGGGCGGCGATTACGATAGATTCGTCTGGAAAGGATGTGACGGAAGCCGTCCCGTCTGCAGGAGACACGAACGCGAGCGGAAGCAATAATGAGATTGAGCGGCTGCGCCGTGAACTTGCCGAGGCACGTCACGAAATAGCGTCTAAGGATGCCGCGATTGCCTCTCTCACTGAAAAAGTGTCGAGTGCGGGGGCAGATGGTGAAACCATCAGGAGTCTGAAGGAAGAAATTGCGTCGCTGAGTGCGCGTGTTGAGGCGGAGAAGGCTGACAAGAACCGACTCGCGGGTGAGCTGTCGGTCGTGCGCGTTGAGCTTGAAGCGGGCGCTAAGACGATAGTCTCCATGGAGACAGAGCTCATCGAGGTTGGAGAAGCATGCACGCGAGGGTATGCAGAGGTGGATGTTCTCAGAAGAGATATGCTGCAGAAGGAGGCCGAGTTGGAGAACGTCCTGGAGGAGGTGAAGATACTTCGGCTCGAGGCCGCCATCATCCGACGCAGCAATTTCGACGAAGTCAGTGCAATACGCGCGGCGCATGCGCAGGAGGTGAACGACCTCTGCTCTCAGATTGACTTTTTGCGGGACCATTTGGAGGAAACAGAGGCGGAATTGAACGAACAAATGCGCGCCAACGATGAATTGCGCGCGCTGTTTGAACAGGAAAACGTCGACGGAGACGATGGTGGGGATGGAGAAGGTGACGCAGACGGGGCAAGTGAGGTTGGAGGTGGCGATGCCAGTGGTAATGGTGAGGGCAGCTTGGAGGACGTGGAAGAAAGGAGCGTCGACACGGCGGGCGACGAAGCGGAGCATTTGGAAGCGCGTGGAGACGGGCGCGCACTGGACGGCGATGCTGTTGCGACTGCGGAAATACCGGATCCATCCCCGCTTCCCTCTGTTTCTTGCCCTTCCGACGACAGCGCAGGTGCTTTGGCTGTTGAGGGTGAGGCAGACGCAGTTTCATCGTCGCTTGCTGCTGCGCCCGCACAACCACAGGAGACCGCTTTGGACCTGTCTGACATTCGGGAAGAGGCTGAGGTTGAGGAGGAAGAAGACGATGCGATTGCGGCTGCCGTGGCAAAGTCGCTTGCCTATGACAGCGACGGCGCCGAAGAGTCGCAGCTGGCGGTGGCGGCGGTGTCACGTGTTGCTGATGCACGTGATCTGCATACAGCCGACGCCTCCATCTCGGCGGGTGTTGGGGAGTCAGTGCCGTCAGAGAATGTGGACGGTGTTGTTGTTGGCGCTGCAAAGAGCACTGTCGCAGACACGGCGGTGCACGCTCCCGCAGCACGAAGAACAAGTGTGGATGCGGTAGTGAGGTCGAGGGCTGAGCGCTCGGGTTCGCTGGCGGGTTCCTCGGCGTCGGCAGATTCGACGGAAGTGCGCCGTGGAAGTGTGACGTCGCGCCACAACCACTCGCTCTCTGACGCGTCCAGGGCAAGTGGAGGTTCGCTGAAGAAGCCGCCGCTCACAACGCGAGTGTCGTCAAGCAACATGCGCGTCATTCCATTTGAAATCGGTGTGTGTTGTGTGTGTGTGTGTGTATGTCTGTGTTACGTGTGTGTGTTGTGGGTGGATGCAGGTGCGAGTGTAGGTGTGAGTGTCTGCGTGGGTGTTGGCGGGTGGGGGGTGGATGTGGTGTACGTTGGTGTGTGGGTGGGGGTGTATCCGTGCGTTGTGTGCGTGTGTGCCTGTGGGTGTACATATGGTTATGGCGCATATGCGCGTGTTGCTGATACTCTTTCGTCCCCTCACTTAACTCTATTTATTGCCTCATACCACACAAAGACACCCACTCACATCCCCCACCTCTCCTCTCTCTCTCTATCTCTCTCTCGCTCTCTCTTGCTCTTTCCTGTTCTTTTGTGGAGTCCGTTCACACGTAGCTCCTAAACGCACTTACTTAATCCCACAAATATCACACATGTATTCCTCACTCCCTTGCAGCCATCAAGGACGATGTGCTTGCCTCTCTCTCCAATGTTGACATGCACCCAGATCGGAAGCGGGCTGTCATTCTGGCGCCATGGAAACGCGGTGTGAAGGCGTCGGACATAATTGGCACGCGTGCGGACGCAGATAACACCCGAGCACCCGCGATTATGCGCGGCAGTGCAATCACCGTGGGCGGTGGCGGGTCTGCTGGTAACGCGGGTGACTCTACCACGCCCTCTGTTGCGGGTGCAGCACAGCCATCTCGGGCAATGTCTGTACCTCCTCCAGTTGTGGTGACGGCGAGTGCACCCGACGGCGAGACAGTTGTCGTCACTGCGCCCGGCGATGACGCCATTTCGCCTGGTGAAGAGCTGCTGGTGCGTCCCGTGCGCTCGCTGTCGCTCCACTCGCTCCACTTGACATCCGGGGGATCGGACTCTGGAGACGAATCCGACGGAAACAGGTCACAAAAGGTGCTGACTTTTTAAATGCACGCCGTCGTTTGTTTGGGTATTGTTTTTTGTTTGTTTGTTATTGTTATTGTTGGTGGTGTTATTGTTGTTTTTCTTATTATTGTTTTTGTGAACGTTAATGTTGTTACTGTTGTTGTTACTGGTGTTACTGTTGTTATTGTTGTTCTTATTATTGTTATTGTGACTGTTAATGTTATTGCTGTTGCTGTTATTGTTGTTACTGTTGTTGTTACTGTTGTTATTGGGACTGTTAATGTTATTGCTGTTGCTATTGTTGTTGTTGTTACTGTTGTTGTTACTGTTGTATTGTTGTTGACTCGAATCCTACAGCTCTGACTGGCTTCACGTCCTACATCTCTCCCTTTCCTGAACTTTTCTTGCTTTATGGCGGTGGGCATATGCAGCCATCTCGGCGTCCATCCGCAAGCGCTTCGGCCGCTGTTCCACCACCAATGTCGCCCAATCACGGCCAACTTCTTTCCGCGCGATTAATTCCCGACGGTGTCCGGATAGAGGTGCACAAGGAAGGTTTCCTCACCAAACTCGGGGGAAAGAACAAGGTGCGTTGCTGTCGCCGCTTTGCGTGTCTGTGTTGTGTTTTTTTTGTTGGGTCACTTTTGCTTATGCATTGTTTGTCTCCGAGAGCGGTCTGCAATATCGCTCATGCTGACACGTGCGCGTTGCCCCTCTTATCTTGTTTCTTTCTCCATTGCAGAACTGGAAGCGGCGGTGGTTTGTCCTTGACAACGAGAAGCTTGCATACTACAAGAAACAGAGGGTATGTTGAATCCCCTACCTTGCACACACCCGCACACACACACCCGCGCGCACACACACACACACACTCGCTCTCTCTCCTTTGTTTTAATTCTCTTGCGTGCATACACCACCCCCTTTGCAATCCAATCCCATAGCACTCTGAGCAGAATGTAGATCCGGCTGGCGTTTTGGACTTCACATTCGGCCTCTGTACGGTGCATTCGGCCCTCGCAACGAAAAAATCAAACGCTTTTGAGGTGGTCACCCCCTTGCGCACATACACCATCTTTGCGGATACTTCCGAAGCAGCGAGCGAGGTGGGTAATTGCATGTTTGGACCGGTTTAAATGCGTGGGTGTGGGTTTCTGTCTGTCCGTTTGTCTGTTGTCAGCTTGTCTGTCTGTCTTTTACCCCCCTCCTCCACACACACACACAGACACTCTGTTTATATGTGGATGTCTGTCTCTGTCCCTCAGTGTCTCTGTATCTCTGTCTCTGTGTGTGCTAACATTCGTCTCTGTATGCTTGCAGTGGATCACCGCCATACAAAAGGCGATCGAAGAGTCGCGTCTAATAATGGGGCGAAAGGGACGGGTGGGTGTGCATGCTGCGTGTTTTGGTGAGGCTGCCTGACGATGTCTATTGATGTCCATTGCGTTGTGTGTATGTGCGTGTGTGTTTCTGTGTCGTTTATGTGCGACAATGTACAATGTATACACTGAGTAATGTTTGACTCCGCTTTATCTGCTCGTCGCGTGTGCAGGCCATCAAGGGATATCTCACAAAGCAGGGTGCAAATTACAAGGTTTTGTCGATTCCTTTTGTTTGCATTTTGTATTGGTCTTGGACGTGCGTGATTGCCTCGCCCCACTGTTTGCTGATATTTCTTTTTGTTAGGATTACGGTTATGTTGTTAGGGTTGTTGTGAAGTGTACTGAGTGTTATGGGCATGTATGATCATCTTTCTTTCTCACTTTTGGATCTGGCTTCGTGACGTGTGATGCTGTTGCGTGATTATGTTGTGTACAGACATGGCGAAAGCGATGGTTCGTTCTTGACGAGGAGAACGGCGAGGTTGTTTACTACCGCTCAAATAAGGTGTGCTCTTTGTTGGCGTGTGTGTCTGTGTCTGTGTGTGTGTGTGTATGTATGTGTACTGAGCGCTCAGTACCCTTGATGTGTGTGCTCTACCGCTGCTGTATTTGTCCACTTATCTGTGTGTCTGTGTGGGATGTCTATGCTCGTCTGGACTTGCGGGTGCTCGTGCCACAGGAGAAAGAGCGTCTGGGCGCAATATCCCTGCGCTCATCGGCGACATCGGTGCCCATCACGCCGGGCCACATTAGCTTTGTACCTTACTTCAAGTACTCGCGGCACAACGTCCTGGAAGTTGTCACAGAAGCAAGAGTGTGGGTCTTCCCTCGGGCATATCAATAGATATGCCTTCATTTTTGTGTGTGCTCATGTTGACGTGTGTATTTGCACTGATTTCCACTGAGAGTTTGTTGCTTTATGAGTTTTGTTGGTAGAACATGGCTTATGCTGTGCCATTTGGCTGACTTACTGCCTTACGCTTATTTTGAGTACTGAAGATCTTTGCGTTTTATTTAATTACTGATTTTATAATCTTTCTCAATCATATTGCTAATTGGGTGCAATGCCTGGTATGTGTGTATGTGTGTGTATGCGTGTGTGTTTATGCGTGTGTTTATGCGGGTGCGTGTGTATGTTTGTGTGTGTGTGTGTGTGTGTGCGTGTGTGTTGATTGGCTCACAGGTTCCTGCTTCAGGCGGAAACCCCCTCCGATGGGCGCCGGTGAGTGTCTTGGCAACTCCGGCCTTGTCACGTGCAAAGCGTGTGTCACTCCTGTGTGTTTTGTTGCATGATTACCGCTCATTTGCCTACCGGTCCTCATACCTCAAAGCAATCCCTTTGGAGGATGTTTGGTTTTGCGACCGTGCGTGATGTTTGCCCATGCATGACACATGGGTAATTAATAATCAGCTTGTAACAAATCTTTAATTTGCAATGCAAACACACGCAAACACACACACGCAAACAAATGCACAGATGGGTTCATGCTCTCAAGCGCTGCGCACGACGGCTCGATGGAAGCGCCCGCGCCGCCGAATCGGGACGCACATCGGACTCTTCGGGTGAGTACTGGCGATGGGGTTGGTGTATTTCAATGCGCCATGCCTCATTTTTGTTTTGGTGTGTGTGAGTGGTGTTGGCGCATACATACTGTGAGTAGAAGCGATTGGGGATGCAAATATGCGGTAGACATTCTCTGTTTTTTGTTGCATGTGTGAGTTCGGGATTGGGTGTGCTGTGTGTGTGCGTCCATGCATTAGCGTCTTTGGCGTGTATGCCACTCGCAGCTGCTGTTACTCTCGTATTTGATTTTGCTTTCTTTTCTGTCTCTCATTCTTGCCCGCGGGTCGTGCGTTATGCAGACAACGACAGCGAAAACTGAAGCCCATCGGCTCCTGGACACGGATTCGAACTCAGCGATAAACCCCACCGTCGAACAACAGCACGCGACTTGTGGGCGATGCGACATTTTCACACTTTTCTACCGTGGATTTGCCTCATCCGGGAGTGTCCGTGGCATACCACCGTGTCCATGGAGATAGATATTAAATATACTCTGTCTTGTCCTTCACTTTGGCTGGTGTGTGGGCCCACCGCTCCTTTGCAAGTTGTTTCTGTGTATATGTAAGTTAGTAGTCCCTCGTGGCCGGTGGACTTTGCATGGACTCCAACCTTCCTTACCGGCCTTTCTGAGACGTCACATCCTTAGATACTCTGAGTGAACTCAGCTGGTGGCGTGTCAGGTTGGTTATGGTCCCCATCGATAGTGTGCATGGATCCTGGCACAGAAGTTCTGTTGGCATTCTGTAGAAATGGATGCAAACGTCTGCATTGGCAGACACCAAATTCAGTCCCTCGACGATTGTTGCACTCCATGGTCTCTGCGTGGATTGGATCGGCAGACCCTCATCTCTTGTCCCCAAAAGAACTGAATCTGATCGTTGGACTGTCACTAACTCAACAGTCGCCGCTAATCTTTTGAAAAGTTGCTTACAGCAAGTTCTCATGACCCTATCGTGGGTCCGAGTGAGGATGAAGAGCGCTTACACGCACCTATTTTTAAAAAAATCCGCCTTCGGTAAAAATTAGCGACAACGAGCTACAGTGACGGACTGACATTGGATGAACGGAATGAACAATTGCTATTTCGAGGGGAATAATGGCAGCAATCTCAAGTAACAACTCAAAAGCAAACATACATATCAACCAAGACATCCCGGCACTGCACCTCTGGATGCAATTATGACCGACAAAGTGTCGCTGGTGCAGTGCCGGTGGCGGCACAATCCCCTCTCTATTGAAGTGGGTTAGATCAATCGAAGGGACTGCGTTACTAACAGCGATAACTAAAGATAAAAATTAAAACAAAAATTGCACCCGATACGTTCGATACATTAGACGGCAGAAAATTTACACGCGGCAGAGACACACACAAATCACAGAATAAGCAGAGCAGGGCGCACACGCAACGCACGCACGTACACACGCAACGCGCACGCACACGCACAGCGTGACATGAAGTCAGACTTATGCACACACACGTAGCAATCGACACAAAAACAGCTGCAGGGACGCACGATGGCAATGTACCACAACCATTTCTCCCTCTGTCATTCAGATCTCACTCCATCATCCGGCGCACAGAGCCCTTTCCCTGCGACGCATCCGCCTTCCACTTTTCGGTGAGTGCGTTCACATCGCTCGTCAGCTTGTCGACGTCGCGAATGATTTTGGTTCCCTCCAGATACGACATGACGTGTGTCACCCGCACAATCGGATACGGAGACGAGCGAAATTCTACCAAGCGTTGCACGACATTCGCAAGCATCGTAAGCTTCTCAAAATTGATCATCCCCTCGATGAGCTTCGGGTTCCCGTCGTTGATAAAGACAAGGTCCTTCATGTACACGGGGAGAAATGGGATTGCCGCCGTTCCTTTTGGCACCGCCGCAATTGCATCGCGGTATGAGCGCATATTCCGCGACGGATTCATTATCTTCTCAACGCGCTCCTTCGCCCGCAGTGTCTTCTCCGACAACATCTCCCAGGCCGCCTTCATCCTCCGAATGGGAGGAAAGCTCAGACCGCCCATCACGGCGAACATGGAATAAAAGTTGTTCAGCTCGAGACAGCGCACTGCTACCTTGATGAACTTGCGGATCATCAAACTCTGCATTTGTGGATCGCCAAAACTGCAGACCTCCGTCGCGACCCAGTACGACTCGGTGTCAAAGCGCTGGATGAATTGCATTAGCATGGGCGAATGCTCCTCCTTCTCCTTCCCCTTTGGCGGCCATATCGTGTTCATATATTCAATCGGCGTCACTTTGGCGAATATTTCCGCATCAAACAGCGTGATTTGTTCGGCGAGCTCCGGCGCTTTGGTCTTTGGTACAATGCTATCGAGCCTCTTTTTGAACGATTTCGGAGGCGGTCCCACGAGCAGATCCTTCACCGCCACGGACTTCGCACGGTGCATCGCACGCAGTTCATCGAGCATCTCTCTCGCAATCCGGAAATTCTGCTCACTAACATTTGCCAGGAAAGTCGACAGCATCGCGTCGAGATCGGGATTGTCGGCAAAGTCCTGGTAGTGCCAAGTTATCCAGTGCACAACAGTGTTGATCACGAGCGTCATGATCGGCCGCCGCCACTTTTCAAAGTATGTCTTGTCGTTCTCGTTGGCGTTGTTGACCATAGTCATGTTGAAGCGGGTCGACATCATTTTAAACAACGCAACGGGCGTCATGAACGTCCGGTAGGAAAGAAGAAACGCCCACACGTAGTTGATGTCCCGCTGACTCTCGTCTGCCAATCGCTCTGCAAGCTTTTCGGGCGTCCCCGCGATGACCTCAATCTTCGGTGCCTTGGGTTCGCTCGACTGCTGCTGCTGGCCTTTCGATGCCTTTGGGTCGTTCGGTCGCTGTTGATTGCCCTTGGGTGCTTTCGGGTCGTGGGACTGCAGCAGAGGACCCTTCGACTTGTCGTCGTCGTTCACTTGTACGCGAAGGATCATCTTGTCCACTCCGCCCTCGCTGAGGTACATGACCTGCACGGCGCCACTCCCGGCATCCGCAAGCGCGGCAGCAGCGGTCCCTGCGCTTATCGTCGATGCCGTCGCGGTCGCAAGCCCCCCCTTGTCAATGTTGCTCTGCGACCGCATCATGCTCATCGTAGCCCCGCGAAGAGTGCCGCCGGCTATGCTCATCGATCGCTCGGCCGCCGCGGGTGTCAAACTCGTACTTCCGGAGGAGGCGGGTGCAGCGGACGCAGCAGCCCCCCCGTCGGCATGGGGTGCGCCAGTGACAGACGCAGACACTCCCGCGTTTGTGATTCCGCTTGCGACGTCTGTGGTGGAAGTGGCGTCGTTGGGAGCTGCCGACTCAACCCTTTGTGGAGTGTCATACACAAACGCACGCTTGAAACTGGGCGATGTCAGCGAGCTGTCGCTATTTGCCTTCTTCAGTTGCGGCGGAAGCGAAAGACTCAATCTCGGCGTCACTTCAGGAATTGCTACTTCGGTCTTTGTTACAGCGGGTACAACAATGCCACCCTCATCACGACCAACAACAGAAGCAGGAGGCGACACCGCATCCGACCGCACAAGATCATCTGCCGCTCCGTGCGTGAGTATGACAACGGGGAGCGACGATTGGGCCGCGCGGGGGGAGTCACGTGCTCTTTCGTTCGCTGCCGCTTGCACCGGTGTCGGCGATGCCGTTGCCGTTGACTTTCCATCCGCGTGCCAATTTGGGCGACGACCGTCAGCAGATGACCAATTCCCCTGCGCCTCAATCTCAAGCGCAGCTTTCCGTGCAAAGTAATCGAGGGGATCTTCGCCGTCCTGCGGTCCCTCCTCGTGCGATTCGAGGGCATCTTCAACAGACACCCTCTTTGGAAGATTGATGCGCGAGAGACGCACAGTTGCAGCCCTCCGCGTCGGCGTAAGGAGGCTCCAATTGCTGATGCTTGCAAGCCAATCGATGGCTCCCTGCACGCTGTCAACCCAGTCGTTCTTGCTGGCCACAGAGTCAAATTTAAACAGCGCCGTATTGTCGCCGAATGTGATGCAGATCTTCTTCTCGTGGTCTTTCATCGACGCAGGAGGCTCCTGCAGCAACATGGCCTTGCAATAAATGGGTTCGCACAGCGTCGGATACCGCGGTTTGTGCGACCCGCCAAGGATTGACGAACTGAGAACAGTCGGCGACTTGCACACGATCAGGATGTCGTTGAAAAAGAAGAGGCGAATACCAGTATGTTTTTTCAACTCCACGGGTGTCTGCGGGAGGTCAACGCTCGCATCCAGCACGGGCATCGCACCAAACAGCGGCGCCTTCGTGTCCAAAACAGACGGCGAGACATTTCTCGAGAATATAACGCTCCGCACGTCGCCTTGTTTGATGAGGATGCGGCCTGTGGCAGAGACCTCCGCTAACACGGACGGCTCGATCCCAATGTCCAGTACCTCGACGAGCTCTTTAAAGTCGTTCAAAGGAACCTGATTTGTCGCTGCTTCGCTCGGTCCGGAACGCGACCGCGACTGTGGTGCTTTGCTGTCACCTAGAGAGAGGGCTCGCTTTTTCATACTGTTGCCGGCTCCCAGAGTCGATAGGCTCTGCATCTTTTGCAGCATGCCCGAGGGCTTTGCAGCGGTTCCTTGTTGTTCCGCCATCCTCTTTTTCGACGCTCGTGTCGACACGCAATATGCGGGCAGAAAGAATTCAAACAGCAGACACACGCAAGTAGCACAAAAAGGAAGAAGCGATGCCAATGCGATCTAATCCTCTTTTGACAACCCACGCGTAAGGTAGTATAGTGCACACTCCAAGAAGTATCGGAGGCGACCGCGAGTGGGATTAATCCCCGTCACGTCGACGCAAACTGATTAGAAGAGAAAGTTCCCATAAACGCAGAATAAGATGACGAGAATAGCGAGGCATGAGGCACTGAACGGATGCCTTCACACACGGAGGGAAACACGCGGAGCTCACAAAGAGTGTTAATATTCTCAAACATTAAAGACCCACGAACATCCGCTTTATGCTTGTATATTAAGGGCACGCTCTCTCAATCAATGCAAAACATTGGGAGGGACCGGCGCTACTGAGTGCGCTCTTTCCATGGTTTACCCACAAACGAATTTAAGCGAAATCTCGGTTCAGCATGGGCACGTGACTCATCGCCAACGGCTCTCCCACCCCGTATGTGTCGCAGCATGGCACTGAAATGTGAACCCCAATCCGTCTATGCCTTCTTTTGATCTTATGAATCCTTTATGTCTGATTGATGCAAACAATAATCCAAAATCCAAAACAGTTCGCCAAAGTGCTGTACTTCGACTGAGTTCTGCGAGAGAAAACGAATTGAGTAGCAAGAATTTGGAGAGCGACGACCGTAATAAGGGTCCTAAATGGTGACGATCGATTTGATCTGGCCACACTGCTATGGCTAGAAGCAGGGATTACCGGCGTTTCACTCAGTATCCCTCGCTACATGTACCAGTATCCCTTTTGGGGGGTTCTCGTGGGTTGTCAGCAAACCGCTGTGTGTTTTATTCGCGAGTTTGGTGTGACCCTTTTTGCGCCTTTTGTCAGTTGTTTCGTAAACAAACAACCGGCTCTGAATCATTCTTCACATACCAAATTGGCAGTTTAGCTCCCCCCGGCGCGATAGTTTCTTTTGTTTTCAGGGGTAAACCACCCGATCCATAAGACTGGATAAACAGAAGAATTTTTTTGTATTCTGTCTGTATATTCACTCGTGGTGTCGTTTTCAAAGCAAGGCATCCTTTGTGTCACCGAATGATGAACCAGGCACCTGGTCGTTAAGTCCTGTCTGCGGGAAAGGGGCGTGAAATGACGAAGTTAAGGCACAGAGGCACAGTACCATTATAATAAGACCACGCCGTTCTGCGCGTTGCACGCATTGTGATGCCATGCCCAGCCAATGCTGTGTTGTGAGGTTTTCGTCTTTTCAGCTGTGCATGATTGTGTGCATGATTGCCCGTTGCCACAACCATAACAAGGCCGCAGTTTTTTCCATGGAGATTCCCTCCATCGTAACGTACGTGCAATGCCGCTTAAAACGGTTTATACATATATAATCGCACTCCATCCGCATTGAGCACACGTGCATGTGCAACACCAATCTCAACGCAATTTGCCCAACTATCACTTTCCACACCGCGCGTTTCTCTACTTTGATTGTGCATTCAACTGGGACAGTATCTCCTGGACCAATTATCATCCGTCTGTGTGTTATTGTTGGGGGGCTTTTGTCTCGACGGTTTGTAGGGGGAGACAGATTGGACCTGTAACTGTCAAGGACATGAAACTTTTTGGTTGATTGCCAAAGAAAGGGTCCCATTTGAAACAAAACAAATCAGCAGGCGCCATGCTTGGGCCAGACGACGATCCCTCCCGAGATGCGAGAGGCGTTTCGGATGATGCAAATGTCGCCACGCAGGAACACCCGCACGTACCCGCACAAAAAGGCGCAATTGACGCGCCGGCGTTGCCCGCCGCCGAGCTCTTTTCAAAGACGGTGCAGATTGAGTTCAAGCGGATCTATCTCGATCTCAAGGAGAACCAGCGCGGACGATACCTCAAGATAGCCGAGCTGGATGCCGTCGGCAACAAGAGCACTCTCACTCTCCCCATCAGCTGCATTCCGTCCTTTCGCGACGTGCTCGACACAATGGCAAAGCTGGAAGAGGGCATCTCATCACTGCCGCCAGTTGCAGAAGCAGATATGTCCAGCCGCATGCCTCCCATACGTTCCGAGTCTATGCAGGCGGAGAGCAAGCGTATATACTTTGATCTGCGTGCAAACCAAAGGGGTCGGTTTTTGAGGATATCGCAGGCGTCGACGTACAGGGCGCGAGAGGCAATCGTCGTTCCATCAACTGGGATTCCCATGTTGCGAGATGCGATTGATGAGGTAGTCAACAAGGCCGGAGAATCGGTAGGCGATGCTGCTGTGCTTGGATCGACTGTGGGTTCGCGGGAGTTTCGCGCTGATGGAAAGAGGATTTTTACCGATGTTGGGACAAACCCGCGGTACGTGTGTATGTATGTGGGTCAATGTGTGCGTTCCATTGCCATGTGTTGTGACTCCACCATATTCTTTTTGGCAACACACCTACACTACGCTCATGCGCATACTCACCAGACTCTTTCAATTGCGGCCGGGAAACCACGGGCAACCCATTTTTCAACAGGGGAACCTTTCTGCGCATCTCAGAGATGTCGGGCACGCATCGTGCGAGTGTGACCGTCCCCCTGGATGGATGGGCGGAGCTGCGGTCGATCATTGACGACTCCATTGCAGCGGTCGCCGCCACGGCACATGACGTGAGCCCGGACGGTCGGCGTGATGATGCGTCGGAAAAAGTGAAAAAAACTGAGAATAGTGCATTGCATGCGGTGGAGGGCTCTGCTGAAGAGTAGCTGTTAAGTGGGTCAGTGTGTGTCTGTATGTGTCTGTGTGCCCGAGTGATGTCTGCGCGTGCGTGTGTGCGTGTGTGTGTGTGTGTGTCTGTATGTGCGTATGTGCGTGTGTGCGTGTGTGTGCGCGTGTGCGCGTGTGCATGAGTGTGCGTGTGTACATATTTCAATGGGATTGTGCGCGTATCCATATTAATTGTGCAGTTTGTTATGTTCCAACTGAATGCGCTAACTACTAGTAACCTAAACTAGGGTTAATATGTATTAGGGTTGGTAATAAAAAGTCATAAATTGTGAAAACAGTCGGCGTCATAACAACGGAAAAAGTACTCGACACAAATCAGCACTACCAAAAGGTGCACACAGATTAACAGCAATAGCGATTGACAGCGCTAACGATTCAACAGCAATGGCCGCAGTGGAAAGTGCTTCCTCAAGCGTTGATGGTGACGTCGTCCTCGTCACCGGCTTCGGCCCCTTTGGCAACCACAAAATCAACGCATCCTGGGAGGCTGTGCGCGTTCTCGACGGGAAGATCATCGACGGTGTGCGTGTTGTAACACGCCACCTCGATGTCGCATACGACACAGTCCTTTCGACTGTCCCAAAGTTGTGGGATGAGCTGAAGCCGATTGCGGTAATCCACTGCGGTGTGGGTCACGACGGCGAAATTCACGTGGAAAAACTTGCGAGGAGGGCCGATTATTCCATTGCTGATGTTTCCGGATGCACTCCCGCATCAAAGCGCTGCGACTTTCCTGATGAAGCGTTCAGACAGCGCCAGAAGGATTCTTACGAGTGCCGCATTAACTGCCATGAAATCGCCGATGCGGTTCGAGGAAAGGAGCTAAAGTGTGAAGTTTCATGTGACGCCGGCAAATATCTTTGTGAGTTTACGTATTATGTCAGCATGTGTTTTGGAGATGCGCCGTCTGTATTTGTGCACGTGCCGTCTATTGGAAAGCCGTATCCGATTGAGGCGTTATCTGCGGGTGTGGAGGCTGCAGTTGAGTCTGTCGTGAAGCAGTCACGTGCCGCATCCAAACAACACGCCGCTTGAGTGGAACGACGCGACATGCACTGTGTGAGTATCTGCACATGGTTCATTGACGGAGGAGGAGATTGTGGTGGTGATGATGACGTGTGTGTGTGTGTATGTGTGTGTGTGTGTCGAGTGCCACTCTCGCACCCTTTTCACATGTCATGAATATCGCTTTCTCCCACCCTTTCTCTGGCTAATGACAACCCAATAACGCACCCCCCTCCCCCCCCCAACACACACACACACACTAGCAGCCTGTATCCCGTGCCACCATTCGAATATGAATGGACTACTATCGCTTTGTGGGGAGTGAAGATTAAAAGTGCAAATCTGCCGCTGGCATAGCACATACTTTATAAAACGAGACGACAGTGCGTTGGCAACCAATCGTCACGTGCGGCGCAATGCAACCCATCACTCCGCCCGATGTGCAACTGATGCAACTGTGGCCAGTACAAAAGGCGCCACAGACACAGACATACACCACCAACGTCAAACAACCCGCCAACCCTTCCTCCCTTCGTCGACCATCGACAGCAATAGACACCCTGTCGACATCGCCGCGACCACTTCTTTACAGCTTCGCCTTGGCCTGGCCATCCGCCTTCACGTTGGCCTCGGCAAGAGCCTTGATGTCGTCAAGGGACTTCTCAATCGACTGCTTAAACTCTGTGGCATTGTGCTTTGCGCCACCGTCCTTCCACCCAGTGACAATCGCGTTGATCCCGTGGTCCCGGATGTTGTAGCACGTGCCGTACCCGTGCTTGACCATTGCGGTGAATCCACCCCACACAGGCGTGTACCCAATGAGGCTGGTCGAGATGACAAAGTTGCCGCCGCCGCCACTGGCGAGATACGAGCGGTCTGTGTACAGGCGGTGAGGCTCTTCGCCGTTCTCCTTGGCGAGCACGTAGAGTGCAAACAGATGGCGGTCGCAGCCTGGCAATGGGGCAATTCGCGCAACGAGACAGAGAAACGGAAAAAATATTGTCAGGATCAGGAAGCACACACACGCACGCAAACAGCAAAATTACCCGAAACGAGTAAAAGGGTGAGAAGGGGACACATTTACGTGAATTTGCGGCCTGACTCACCGCGCCCCTGCGACGCCTCGCCGTGGTACTTGAGGTGCGATTGTATGGCAGCCCTGAACAGGCGGATGCGATTCTGCGCCTGTGTTTGTTGCACAATTGTCACCAAATTCAACCAAAAAGGCAAAATATAGGCAGTTAGCAGTGAGCGGATGTGTGAGAGAGGCGACGAGCGACGTATGCGTGTCGCCCCTCGGATTGCCTTTGAAAGTATACATAAAGAGAATTGTGGTTTGAAGGCAAGAGACAGAGATTGATACAGAGATAGCAGCAGAGACGAAAGTGACAGAGAATCACGAGAGATAAAGACCCTCGCACCTAAAGCCACACCGCTCTGGAAATAGCACATTGAATACAGAGAGAAAGTAAATGTCTTAGGCGCTGTGCCCGTGGACTCCACAAGACAGAGAGAGCGACAGAGACAGAGATAAAGCGAGGAATACCAGAGACGAGTGTAGAGCGCATACCGATTGCGAGGGATCGACCATTGCCTTTGCCCATTCGGTCGACGCAATGCTGCACGATCGGCATGTCTCCGTGCGACCGTGGAAGAACATGCGCGTCTGCGCGGTCTCATACGTCGGTGCGGGCCTGTTACAGCGAAAGACACAGAGAGAGAGAGAGAGTGTGTGTGTGTGTGCATGCGAATGCGTGTGAGTGAGTGTGGAGTCAATCTAAGTACGGACGCCATATTCCGCACGAATAGACAGAGGTAGCAGCAATGTCTGGTGCCATCCACACAAACACACACACACACACGCGCGCAAAATACTCAAAACGGGCACATCCCCGGCCAACCCACTTTCCGTATAGGCGGTAATATGCGAGCTGCAGCGCCATCTGGAACACTGCATCTGGGTGCATCTTCGCCTGCTTCAACAGCTCCTTTCCAAAGCCCTTGTACTGCATGACAGTGAGATCAACGGCGGACGAATGCGCGTGGTAGTGGTCCTTTGCGCGCACAATCATGCGCTCGACCACAGTGTTGATGTCGAGTGAGATCGGCTTTGGGGCAGGGACGACGGCGCTATGGCTCAACGGGTTGCCGTGGTGTGGCTTGGCAGCAAGCGACTTCTTGATGCTGATGTGATGGGGAGGCATTGTGTGTGTGTGTGTGTGTGCGTGTTGTACGTTGTGGTGAGGCAATCGGAGATGTAAGCAGATCAAGAATCAATGTGTGTCTATGGGCTTATCCTTTCATCCAAAGTCATTCCAATGCCACTCAATGACGACAACCATTCCACTCCCAATCTCTGCTCCATCGCGCACAACACAACAACAGCAACCACATACCTGTCGTGCACCCAGCTCATGCAGTTGACGCACACCATCGCATCTGCAGGGGCGTGCTGTCAGCGTGTGTGTGTGTATACAGAGGCATGGCGTATCAAAAACGTAAAAAGGAGAAAATTAGGTATTGGGATGAACAAGTATTTGTGGGATGGTGGCGGCGGCCGTTCTCATTCCCCGCAAACATAACAGATTGAAAGAGGAGGGTGG
>CALSCR010003306.1:0-14098 GCA_943704495.1 Pigoraptor chileana | reverse complement strand
ACATACATACATACATACATACATACATACATACATACATACATACATACATACATACATACATACATACATACATACATACATACATACATACATACATACATACATACACACATACATACATACATACATACATCTAATTGCTTGCTTCGGCCTGTGTTCTTCCGCACTTCAGAGCGCACGACATTGCATCCCTACATGGAGCTTGACTTGCTCCTCGCACAACTGAATGCCTCAGTGCGGACCTTGCCCAACATGGTTCGTTCACCGGCGCCTGTGTGTGTCCTCATGTTGAGTATTGCGTCGCATTTATATGCCATGATGCGGGTGCCTGTGTTTAAGTAGACTTTTGCAGCTTTTATTTGCGGTTGGAGTCGGAGGACAACATGATAATATTGAGCCAGTGCAAATTGCATCGACGCGACCAACGTAATGCCCATAAACGTTTGTTACGTCACAACGCCTTTGTTTCCTTTCGCAGCTCCTTGAGGGCTCTACAATGGACATCCCCTTGTGCGATCGTGACGATGTCCTTTCAACCCTGACGGACTGGGGGAGAGATCTCCTTCGGGAATGGCGGGGAGCGATTCAAGAACACCGGACGGAAATCTTGGACCAGAGAAAGTCGCCCATAGCGTGTGCAGTGGGTGTCCCGGGCTCTGGGAAGACGCGCATTCTGTGTGAGTTTCCCGGCGCACTGAAGTCGATGGTGAAGGAGGTCGAGCAAATCATGGGGACTCCATATCGGGCGCACTCGCTTTGGGTAAACCTTGGCGGACCGACGAGCGTTGCGCATTGGGAGCTCACAGCTCCTAAGCATGCGGTGGCTGTTCGCCTTCTTTTTGCCGCCTTCTCATTTTCGCCGAGGATCTCGTTTGCAGAGTTTCAGAATTCAATCCCGCAGACCTGGAATATAAGCATTGAGACAGCGCTTGGTGCCGTTCACCGCGCCCTTCAGCGTGTGTCGAGTGATCAGCATCGCACTCTCTTTTTTCTTGGCGTGGATGAGTTCACAATGCTGTTGGATTCGAAGAACAAGGATAATGAGGCATATCGGAGACCGCTCAAAGCGGTCATTTCGGGGCTTTCTAGATGCGCTCTCAATCCTGGCGGCCCTTTTTGCATGCTTCCGATGATTGCGGGCACAAGCTCTGTGCAACTGCGTGCGTCCTTTCGACATTGGATCTCGTGTATAAAAACGTCTACCTGTCGGAGTTTACGGAAGCTTCTCTTGTTGCGCTAGGGGATCACATACTGCTGCCACACTGTCCAATGTGGCAGACCTCAAGGAAGTTCCGGCACAGTCTTCACTCATTGGGAGGGCGCCCCCGATATTTGGTGGATGCTCTGCTGGCTACAAGGCGGGCGATTCTGGAGAATCCCGAGCAATCCACGCTTGATATTCTCGATCGGATCAGGCTGTCCCCCATCGGTGGAACTCCAATGATAAAGACGGAACAGCTCGAAAAGCTACTCGCCCTTGCGCTGACCGATATTACTGCTTTGTCTGGCTTTCGTGTTGATGAGAAATGGCCCGAAACGTTCGAGGATTTCGTTACAAGGGAACACATCTCGGTCCATCCACCGACGGACGATGCGTTTACATCAATTTTCAAAGGGCATGTTCCTGGGGAAGGAACTATTCGAATCCCCTACTGCCAGCTCGAACATCTCAGCAATGGAGTGCAATCCCCGTTCATACACTTTGCCCTTCAGCTGTGGGAACTGTCCAAGTCAGAGACGTACCATTCGCTTGAGCAACTGCTCTCTGCGTGCTTTGCGCTGCGGCTCGCTGCATTCGCTGTGTGTGAACCGTCTCTTTCTCTCAGGAAGGTTATTCCAGCCACAGCGTATGGATTGCTCGTGCCCGTGACATCCGAAGTCCTTTCCCTTCCAGTCATATTTGATCGTGCCATTACGTCGTCACCGGTTAAAGAAGTTACAGGGAAACGAACTGTACTAGTTGCGGCTCCAAACGAGGAAGGAGTTGATGGCTTTGTGATCCCCGGCTTGCTAGTGGGTATTTGTGTGGTGTTTTATTGATAGGTTATGCGCTATTGTGAGCCGACTGACCGTATTTGCTATTTTTCTTTCGGGCAGAACGAGAAGTCGACACTGCTGCGTACAAGTCGGGGGCATCCGCAGAGAGCTTTCTGGAAATTGAGCGAAATGCGTTTCGTGCGAATTCTGTCGTCAATAATGACAAGATTAGCAAGGTGTGTCAAATTTCTTACCCTAATATTTGTTCGCATTTGTCGTCATGTATGTCGTGGGTGAATTTGTTACAATTGTACATTGTTAAAGTTCGGCAATGTGACACACTTTGGGGTGTGAACTGCAGGGCATGACTATTGAGGCACTGAGGGAGCATCGCCGACGCAACTGTTACACCCGACGAATCGCAAGTTAGAGTATGATAAGGAGGTACATTGACCTTTTAATTTCTGATAATGATCTTTATGATTGCTCAAAAGCGCCATTTGGTGATGAAGACTGACCAGGCCTCCCACTTCTTGGCCGCAGAATTTGCTTGTCATTATGTCGGCCTTGAAGGCTAGCGATCAAGCCATTGTGGGCCCAAACACGATTTTGGTTGATGGGAATTCTCTTCGTCAGTTCCTGGGGCCCTTCCTGGAGAAAATTGCACGTGAGTAAATGCCGTCAGAGACATTTGGATGCGTCTTCTGCGCGCTTTCTTTCGGTTTAGTAAATTTTTGCCGCTTTTTTGCTCTCCAGTTTTCACAACATCGGACGCTTCCACTGATTTGGGTTATTATTATTATTTGGTTTCTTTAGTATGCTTTCTGACTGCGTGTGTTGCATAGAGGTCGGTCTGCCTAATCCCAACATCATGCACCCCTCAGAGATTGGTGAGCACCTGCCGGCAGACATAGTTGGGTGCCGATGGGTCCATTCGCAGTGCCTGCGGGAGATTCATGTTCAGTCGAAAACAACGGGCGCCATTCCGTGACTTGCATGGTTTCAAGCAATGGCTCTGCGTGGTGCAGGATGAAGAATTGAAGGTCGTTGCTCCGGAGCTGTGGAGCAAAGGTTCGCAGTGCGCTGGGAGCGCTCGCAAAAAGCGACTGGTCATCATGGTGGTTTTGAATGAACGCGGCATGTACTGGCAGAACAAATTCGCCCAATTGAAAGTGGCGTTTAACTACTTTTGCGCATGCCCTAGCGGTAGTCAATAGGGGCTCAGTTGGACAGCCTCTTCGATAGGTTTCGGCTGCGTTTGTAGTGGGCTGGCCTAAGGGTAATGATTGGACGGGGTGTTGGACTTTTTCCCCCACTAAGCGGAGGCCTGGCAGATGGGACGTCAGTTCAAAATTAATATTTGTTCTCATCCCCGAAACAGTCGAAAACAATTCAGCACAATTTTATGGCTTTATGAAGAATTTTAATGCACGCGCGAACAACCGTCCAGCGGAGAGCCCCGACGCGTGACGAGTGTGTGTACGTGTCAACAAGTGAGTGAGTTATGTGTGCCACATACGTAAAATGCAAAAGAAGGCATCACATGTGTGTGTATGTGTTGTTGTTTTCGTGCGAGAGCGGCAGACGATTGTACGTTGTCACGTGATTTTCACAACGGACACGGTGAGGAAACACGGCAGTGCAACAACACGGCATCATTCCCATACAAAAAAAATACCAACAGGGCACTCCATATCCAAAGAAGTGAGACAGACTGAAACGAAAACGCAACGCACGATACTTAAATGCGCGATAAATCATCAAAAATGACCGTGTAACAATCCAAAAGAACCCGAATGCATCGCCACCGCGCGAGTGACAAATTCAAAGCAAGAAAAGAGGTCGAACAGCCACACTGTCCATGGGCTTAATGTGCAAACAAGGACTGAGACCACAAGGACCGAGACCACACAAGGCAATCAAAACGCGCCGTTGGGGCCTCCAATGAGCGGCGTCCCCAGCAAAGCCGCGAGAGGCGGCTCCCCGACAGCGGCACAAAGGCAAAAGCAGAGGAGAGCTCAGAATTCAAACTCGCCAGTGGCCTTGTGGAAGACGCGGTCCGCGTTGTTGAGGTGCATGACGCCGTCCTTCAGGCTGACCTTCCACTTGGTCTTGTTGCGGTTCACCTTCTCAAACTGGCACAGCACGTGATTCACATCAGACAGGCTCTCAAAATTGTCGATATCACTCTCGTCCTCGTCATCTTCCGCCGATCCAAGCTCCTCATCGTCGTTGTCGATGGGCCCGTCAAACTGTCCGGGGACACTGGGCACGTGATCGCACACGACAGGGGCTGCTGCAGGATCCGTTGGGCGTCCACCCACGACGGCGTGTCGAATAGCCGCCGAATCAATCACAAATTCAATGTCAGGCGGCGTGCGTTTTTTTCGCCGCGTGCAGTGGGCGTCATTTGCAGGCGCCAATTGATTTGCGGGGACATCCGACGCGCCGTCCTGTTGTGGAATCGAGTCAAACACGCCGGGAACGCCATAGTAGCCACCACCTTGCCCATGGGGATAGGGCGCAGGAAATTGATCAACGTCCTGTCCATACACCTGGTCGTCCTCAGCGAAGAGATTCCCCAGGGTCACCTTCGACTCGTCGATTTTCGCCGTCCATATCTGGCGCGCCGATACGCACGGCATTGCACAGAAGGATAACAATAACATGACATGGCCTGTCAATACACCCGCATCACGTTTCACTCCACATGTGCACCAAAATGAACACAAGGTGTGATGACGGGTGCAAGGACACTCATTCCGCGTCTCACCGCAAGAATCTGGTCAGCAACATCTTCTGGCACTCCCTCGTCAGCGAGGATGGGCTTTATCTTCTCGATTACGTCCCTCAACACTTCCTGGTACACCTCTTGCTGCAACATCCAACATTCATAGAGCAAGAATAAGACTGACGAATTAACGGCGGACAGTAAGAGTGTTTCAAATATATTGTTGCTCCTTCAACTTGACGAACTGCAGAATAACAAACACAATATACAATTGTCAACAAAATGACATCAATGATGACCCAACTCGCAGTGTTTAAGTGAAAACGCACCGCATTCATCTTGGGATGCGCTTGTGATTCACCCCGGATAAGATGGATTCCGTGTGGGAACCGATGGAAGTCCCGCGCTCCACACAGAGATCACCATACGAATGCGAGTGGGAATGCTTTCAAGTGTCGAATTCACAGACAAGATTGACGTAAATAAACGAAACAAAAATGAATGGATAGAAAACAAACAGCAGACGTATTCAGTGCGGAAAGCGTTGTCGGATCACATTGGAGAGCATATGCCTTTTAATGCAAACAAGCGCATGCGGAAAGTGCCGTGTTGATTCGAGTTACAGGTCGGTGCGTTGTGGTCTCAGCATGCAGTCGGCCAGTAGTGGTGACATCCATCTCGGCGCAGATGACGACACACACGGGCGGGGATTCCACAGAGTAAATCCGGAATTATCCGAGGGAACGTTTGTTCCCTTGCGACTTCCAAATTGTGCTTTTAGTCGATTTATTACCCACATGACACAGTGTGTTTTTCAATACAGCTCAATAGATTCAGTAAATCGACTTATTCCTGATGATTCGATTTCCGAAACGGCCAATCCAACCGTCACTCTTTTCAAACCTCATCCAATCCACTTTCACACAAGGAAGGTAAAGGCAATCATAAATGCCAAAACGACGCGTCTTGAAGTTGGCATGTTCTTTGTAAACTGAGTGTGTGACGGGCATCGAAAAACTTGTGAATTGGGCTACAGTTGGTTGTCATTGCTGCTTTAAACCCACATCCACTTGAATTTTGGCTCATTCGTTGAGCCCCGTATTGTGTATTCCGCTATTGTGGTGTGCGTGTGGACAAAGCGTCCCTTGAAGCCATGGCCGACGACAATGAACGCAGGCAAAAAGCGCTGTCCGATTACAGGAAGAAGTTGTTGGAACACAAGGAATTTGAGGCAAAGGTCAAAGCAAGTGGGTTGTGAAGCTCGGCACATTGTTGTGCAGCAGATCCGTTCATTTTCGGTCCGGCGACGCAACCATGGCTGAATCCCTGTCTCTTTGTGTGAAAGTGCTGCTTGGTTCCGATATATCAAAGTGTTGCTCACGATCGAGAGTGTTTTATTTTATATGAGGCTGTTTGGTAGTCGATTTGTACTCGTTGTGTGTATGCGACGCATATTGATGTATATTCGTCTTGCTATCCAGTGCGCGAAAAGCTCAAGGACTTTAATAAGGACTACGAAAAGTCTGAGGACGATCTGAAGGCCCTGCAGAGTGTTGGTCAAATAATTGGCGAGGTGAGCATGTTGTGAATGCTGAAACCGTCTGTGCTTTCAAATGCGGTGGTCGACGTGGTGATTGAATGCGCTGGTCTCAAAGCAGTATGGATGCTGTTGTGTTGCAGGTACTGAGGCAGCTTGATGACGAGCGATTCATTGTCAAGGCCTCCAGCGGACCCCGCTACGTCGTGGGCTGCCGCCGACAGGTCAACAAGTCAAAGCTCAAGGCCAGCACTCGCGTTGCGCTCGACATGACCACTCTCACAATCATGCGGTGGGTAGAGAATGACTATGCTCCTATTATAGCGAGTGCAACTGACGTGGAAGTGAAATACTTTGGCTTGATTTTGTCCGATTAGGGAATCCAGTGTTGAGAGACGGGAATCTCGCGTGCAAACACACCTTAATTGTGATCACCTGTTTGCAGCGCTCTTCCCCGTGAAGTGGATCCACTCGTGTACAACATGTCCCATGAGGATCCTGGCAACATTGCTTACGGCGACGTTGGTGGTCTCGGCGAGCAGCTGCGTGAGCTGCGTGAGGTGTGTACTCCTCCCCTCTGATTAGCCTTGACGACCGATATTATCCTCGCTCCACCTGACCGTTCTTTGTGCATGAAAGCGCGGAAACGAACATGATGAGGTCGATGGTTCATTCGGCAAAATCTGTGGGTTTGTTTTTGCGATATCTCGGTTCTGATTTCCTGTGGTGGTGCGCTACCCAGGTCATTGAGCTTCCGCTGTTGAATCCGGAGCTCTTTCTGCGCGTGGGCATCAAGCCGCCTAAGGGCGTGCTGTTGTACGGACCCCCCGGCACCGGAAAGACCCTTCTCGCGCGTGCGGTCGCTTCAAACATTGACGCCAACTTCTTGAAGGTATGACTGACAAGATGTTCGTGTGCTGGCATGGTGTGTGCGTTTGTTACTCTATTGGTTGTCGTGCCTGTTTTTTGCTTCTTCGCTCTGTCGCTCACTAATACGCTCGCGGTATTTTCATGGCAGGTCGTTTCAAGCGCTATTGTTGACAAATATATTGGCGAGAGCGCCCGTCTCATCCGAGAAATGTTTGGTGAGGTCCCGGCACACTTGCAAGAGCCTCAATTGTGCATCTGGATAAGCATGGCAGTGAGAACATCATGTGCGCTGAGTATCGGTGAATGGCGAGAGCGCACTCTGTTTAGACCGCTTTCTCAAACTACTGCTACTTTTTTGGATTTTGCATGCGCAGGTTATGCTAAGGATCACCAGCCATGCATTATTTTCATGGACGAAATCGATGCAATTGGTGGTCGCCGATTCTCAGAGGGAACATCGGCTGATCGTGAGATTCAACGCACACTGATGGAGGTGAGTAGTCGCCGTCATTGTTGAATCGCATGAGTCCGCCCTGTGTTTCTTGGTTCAAATCCTCACTCTGGTATCCAATTGTGTTCCGCGTAATGCGCGCATCTCTAGCTGCTCAACCAAATGGACGGTTTTGACGTGCTTGGGCAAGTAAAGATGATTATGGCGACCAACCGCCCCGACACACTCGATCCCGCACTCCTCCGTCCGGGACGGTTGGACCGGAAGGTAACGTAACGATTATTATGCGTTGAATTGTTTGTGGCCGTAAAAATTCCGCCTGTTCTTCATGACCTTTCTCACACAGAAACACACTCTCAAATATTAAGCCCGAGCTTATCATTTGTTCTTTGGTCTGTCGAATTGCAGATTGAAATTCCCCTGCCCAATGAGGTCGGTCGTCTTGACATTCTCAAGATCCACGCTGCACCCATCACTAAGCAAGGAGACATTGGTCAGTTTACTTGTACTAAGTTTCATCTTGGCTCTCTCTCTCTCTCGCTCTCTCTGTGTCGCTGGAGTCCATGGCCACAGCGCCTAAGACACCGACTCGAATTCCTATATATAAATATATATGTATGGATGTGTGTGTGTGTGTGTTTGTATCGTTGAATTGTTGGAGTCGATGGCTTATTTTGAGTACTGAAAGCTCTCTCTTCTTGATTTTTGCACTTTCCTGTTGTGGCCTATTTTTCTCATACCATCGATTTCGTTCATCTCTCCAGATTTTGAGGCCGTCGTGAAGCTGTCTGACGGCTTCAACGGCGCCGATCTCCGCAACGTCTGCACTGAAGCTGGTGGGTGGGCCTATCAATTTCAATCTTGTTTATTATTGGATGCGGTATCCGTGCACTCGATATTCGCTTTCTTTTTGTAAATATCGATCAACCAACCGCATGTTGTGTGGTATGGTTCAAAATCACAAACAAGAGTTCTCAAGCTCTTTTGGGATATCGCAATTATTGAGGGCATTCGAGTGGCACATCCGTAATATGTCACCAACACTTGATGTCCCCCGAGCGCAGTTATTAACAGTGTCATGCTGTCGGTTCACTGTCTTGTTAATTGTGTAGGAATGTGCGCCATTCGTGCCGAGCGCGATTATGTCGTTGACGAAGACTTTATGAAAGCCGTACGTAAGGTCGCCGATGCCAAGAAGCTCGAGGGAAAGCTCGACTACCAGAAGCTCTAAAAGCATGCAAGAAGGGCGTATTTTGTGTGTGGGTGCCTGGTTTGCGGTGCCCCATGCGATTATAATGGCTCAATTCCTATTACAGAGACAAATTTACGGTCAGTCGTCTTGCCTCGTCAGTTGGACAATGTAAGTACGTATTAAGTCTTAGTTTATCAAATGGGCCCGCAAACGCAACGCAAACGAACGCACTGCTGCGCAAACTGCCGCACGCAAAACAACCGCACGCAAAACGCACGCACGCACACAGAGAGACATGCATAAACATACGCACACAAGAGAGACAGCAAGCGGTGTCACGATTTGTCCTTCAGCAACGTCGCGCGTGCCGTTACTAGGGCCTTGAATGCCTCCTCACTACCAGGCGCCGAATTCTTGTCCGGGTGGAGCAGAACGGCAAGCTTTCGGTAGTTACGGTTAATCTCATCGACGGTTGCGTTGCGCTTCACTCCTAATCGGTCGTAATCATCGCGGCTGCTCTTGATTTTCTGTATGGCCTCCACTTGCTCGGCAGTGTATGTGGGCTTCTTTGTGTTGATGGCTGTGCCCGTCTCGTTGATTGCCACAATGTCGCAGAACATGGCGTCGAACATCTCGCTAATTCCGAGGCCCGTGTTGGCGGAAGTTTCAAAGTATGCGAATCCATGCGCCGTCGCCCATGCACGGCCCTCCTGCTCCGTCACGGATCTGTTCTTCTGGTCCACCTTGTTGGCGCACACCATCACTGAAATGTTTGACTTTGCGAGGTCGCCTGTTTCCCTCGTCATCTCGGCAATCCACGCGTCCAGATGCTCAAACGTCTCCTTCTGCGACACATCGTATGCGAGAATGACTCCTTGTGTGTCCTTGTAAAACTCGTTTCGAACGTCCATGAAGAAGGCGAGACCAGCCATGTCGAAAAAATTGACCTTGAGCTCCTTGTCTTTTACGGAGACCTTTGTGACGCCAAAGTCGATGCCAATCGTGGAAATGTAGCGAGGTACAAAGCGCTTTTCGCAATAACGCTTAATGATGCAGCTTTTACCAGTCCCTGCATCACCGATGCTGATGACCTTTACCCGCAAAGGACGCGGTCGCCGCGGGCCGTTTTGCGGCGGTCGATTCTCCATCTTTCACGCCGTCATGCAACAATTTCAAAGAGTCGGCAAGGGAGCGGCTCGTGAAACGTGGCTACTTCTCCACACTCGGAAGACGAAATTCTTCTTTACTTTGAGTGTATTTACTGGCTTGAATACGTACATTTACGTAACGAAGTTGATCTTCGTCAAGGGGGACGAAGTGGCTCTTGTTCAAATTCCAACATTCCAAAACACGGATTAATCCGGAATAAAGTGATGTCACGGGGGATAGTGATGTCATGCGGATAAATCGGTCATCCACGTGACTGGACAGCCTCCAGACTCACGTGTAATCGTCTGTCACACTGATGACGGCCCAATACCCCACACACACAATATGCAGGCAGGCACACATACACACAATATGCAGGCAGGCACACATACACACACACACACACACACACACACACACACACACACACACACACACATACACACAGCTAGTCATCACGCATGCACGCACGCCCGGGCGCGATCCACTGCCACAAAGACTTCTTTTGCGGGTGCAACACAGACATTATTGCGTCGCAAATAATGTTGCTTCTCATATCCACGCTCATCTATTCGAGCTGTAGCCCTAGTGCCAACCGCGAAGTGCGACTCGGTAAAACAAGTGCGACATCCAACTCCCCTCGCACACACATATCGCGCAAACCTGTTATCTTCGTCAAGCCAATAACAAGCACATCCACAAGCATGGCTTGCCCGTATGGTGCTGGTGCGCCCACCGGCTGCCCCTTTGATGGAACGCCGCTGCCAGAAGTCGAGTGAGTCTGCTCGCTGTCGTTTCTCGACTCTCCACGTGGATGCATGCATGAACACACAGACACACGCTTTCGCTCTCTGTGTATATATGTATGTAAGTATATAGATATGCACCGCTGTACTCGGTGGCTTGCGACTGCTGAAACTGCGTCGGCCTTGTGTTGTTGCGCCATTGGCTCGAATCCACTATCTCGCCCTCTTCCGCATTTTGGACGTGGGTGGTATTAACCGTGCTCTGTTGTCCCTGCATGTGTGGCTGCAATTCAGGCCCAAGATCGGCGCGGACGGGCAGCGTGCGCCGAGCGGGGTGTACTACGGCGACTATTTGCAACTGAACAAGCTGCTGTCGTCACAGGTCATGGAGAGCGAGAAGGCCGGCAACGCTGTCCACGACGAGCATCTCTTCATCATCATCCACCAGGGTGAGCATACTCTGCCGCGCATGCTTTGCGGGCTGATTTCGTGTATTGCATTCAGTTGTTTTGATTGGCCGAGCTATGCAAATACTCGCGCTCAAGGCACAGATCTGCCTGCATCCACATCACCGTTATGCTTACGCATGTTTGTTGTTGCTTCGCTATTTTACAGTTTACGAGCTGTGGTTCAAGCAAATGCTGCACGAGTTGGACTCTGTACGCCAGCTGTTTTCTTCCGACTGCATCGAGGAGCGACTCATGCTACGGATCGTCAGCCGACTGCGGCGTGTCATTGAGATTCAGAAGGTGCTTGTTGCCCAGGTGGACATCCTCGAGACTATGACGCCCCTGGATTTCATGGATTTTAGGTGGGTGGGTGGGACGTCTGTGTGTGTCTGTATGCGCACGCGCGCGTGTGGGTGGTGTGGTGTTTTTTGTTTGGTGTGGTTGTGTTAGACGACTGCGCCGTATTTGGCAACATCCCCTTCTTTGTTTACTGCACTCTCCACTCTCTATGCCCCGCCCAACTGAATCAACAGTGGGCTGTAAATCTGCAGTTGTTGACAAGCCATCATTCAAACTTATTATTTTCAGGACGTATCTGACGCCCGCAAGTGGCTTTCAGAGCTGTCAGTTTCGCATGATCGAGAATAAGATCGGCCTCAAGCAGGAAAACCGCACAAAGTATCAGCAGCAGCACTATTGCGAGTACTTTAATCAGGACGATCTCACAAACCTCCGCAAGTCCGAGTCAGAGGTCTCCCTCCTCCAGCTCGTTGAGGTAGGATCGCCAGAATGGGATGCTTGTTTATTGTCGCTTGACACGTGTGTCTTTTTAATATTACCGTTAAGTGATATCTTCCGCCTTCAGTGTTTTCCTGCTTGTTTGTCGCATCTGCATGAGTCTTTATTTGCTCTACGCATTGGACTGATGCTTGGTTGCCATCATCACGCCTCTCCCCGTGCAGAAATGGCTTGAGCGCACGCCTGGTCTCGAGACGGAGGGCTTTGATTTTTGGGACAAGTATGTCCGCAGTGTCACGGAAATGCTTTCGGAAAACTTGGACGCCTCGCTTAAGGTATGTATGGTGCGCATGGTGATGAGCCTACAACATAGCCAAATTCAAGCCACGGTGATGCAATAATAATGGAATGACCCATCGACAGAGAATACATGTGTTGTGGGTGCGTTGTTTGTGTGGATGCCGCTGCGGAACTTCATATCGGGCAGATGCAAGTGTCCCAATCTTCTCTTTTTTTTATTGTCTAATTTCAATGTGCTTCCAAATCTCTTTCTCGTGACACAGCATTGCACGGGCGATGCACAGAAGCTGGACATTATCAATGAGCACGAGCGATCACGTGCGGTGTTCGAGTCGATCTTTGATCCCGCCAAGCACGCGGATCTCGTTGAGAAGGGAGAGCGCCGTTTGTCGCACAAAGCCTTGCAGGGCGCTCTCATGATTGCACTGTACAGGTGAGTGTGGTTGAGTACTTTGTTTATGTCTCGTGTTGCTTTTTGTGTAACCGTCGATGACGTGAGCGGTTTGTGTTTATCGTTTGCATGGTATTGTATTATGGAACAGCAGGACTATCTATTTTATGCCGCATTATTTTGGATTGTGCGATGGGTTATTGTGTGACAAATTCTCTTTTAGTCCGTTAAACACGTTGTCTTTGTGTTTTTGAATTTATGAGAGTGGATTTCAGTCGCTGACCGCAGCCAATCCTTGCAATGACGCAGGGACGAGCCTCTCTTTCAGATTCCGTTCAGCATGCTCACTGCGCTGATGGACATCGACTCACTCCTGACTAAGTGGCGCTGTGGGTGGTCAAGTGATTCTTTGTTATTGAAGTCCGCTTGTTACGCTCTTGTGCACTCTATATCAAAGTAGTTGCTCTGTTACGTAACCTGTCGCCGCTTAGTCGCCGCGACGACATGCCATGTGTATATCCCTCTCTCCTGCCTCCTCTTTTCCTCGTCCTCCCTCTTTCTCCCATTGCCTTTGTGGAGTCCATGCCTCACACTGTCTCACACTGCCTCGCGCCCTCGCCTGTCGCACCCTTACAGACCAGCACGTGATGATGGTGCAGCGAATGATCGGCAACAAAATGGGCACGGGTGGCTCGTCAGGCTACCAGTACCTCCGCTCCACCATCAGCGACCGCTACAAGGTGTTCATCGACCTCTTCAACCTTTCGACTTTCCTCATTCCCCGCGAACGCATTCCCAAGCTCGATACAACCATCGAACGTCGCCTTTCGTATTTTAACGCGTGATGAGCTCTCAAATTCGGCAGTGTCCTTATGCGTTGGTGCCAGTGAATCCCTGTTGATGTCTGCATTGGTTGATTGCACTTCCGCGTGCGGCAAAGTGTTATAACATATTACTTGATTATAACAAAATGATTGTTTCATAATGGCATGGATTCGCAAGCATTGTAACAGAACTTCATTGCACACTAAGTTGAGTAAGGCGAGGTTGAGCTCGCTTGCAATTATCCGCGGGTGTGGTTGCACTAATCCGACAGCGGCCGTCTGTTTTTTTGCCCACGTGACGGGTCGGGGAAGAAGTGAAGCCGGTCGTAATAACGGTCCAGTGCGCGAGTAATTGTCATTGCAAACGCATCGAATATGAGTGCCGAGGGTGCCATTTTGCGCACAATGACGGCCACTTTGTTGAGGCGCGCCATGCGAACTTCGCCCTTTGTGGGAACGGTACTCATGTCGGCAGTAGCTGGCATGGTAACGTAAACGATTTGCGGCGGTTGTGGTTTGACGGAAGCGAGGACGGACATCATGTTCCGAACAAATGTGGCAAAATCTGCGTCGGTGATGAAGGTCTGCGGCGCTTGTGGTAAATTTACACACAAGCAAGTCCATTAGGGGCGGAATTTGTGTGATTATCATCTTGAGGGTCCGGGAGAGAGAGAGAGAGAGAGAGAGAGACCTTCAGTACTCAAAACGCCTTAGGCATAAGCCCATCGACTCCAACATTG
>CALSCR010003296.1:0-13043 GCA_943704495.1 Pigoraptor chileana | reverse complement strand
CCCCCTCTCTCTCTCTCTCGAAGTCCCCGCAAATCCTATCCAATCGCATTCACTCTGATCCCGTCTGATCTAACCAACATGCAGCCTGGGTGTGGAGCCAGTGGACCATGACGTCATGCGGAAGCCCCCGCGCAATCCCAACGACCCCATCATCACCCGCACGCTGCTCATCCGCGTGCTCGTGTCTGCATCGATCATTGTGTGTGGCACGCTGTTTGTCTTTGTCCACGAGATGCACGAGGACGGGATTGTCGACGCCCGCGACAACACGATGGCCTTCACCACCTTTGTCTTTTTCGACATGTTCAACGCCCTGGCGTCGCGTTCGGAGGAGAAATCTGTGTTCACGGTGGGCCTCACAAGCAACCCGATGTTCCTGTATGCGGTCGGCGGATCCGTCCTGGGCCAGCTGGCGGTGATCTACATTGCGCCCCTCCAGTCTGTATTCCAGACCACCGCGCTCTCGCTGGAGGATCTTGCGCTCATCACGCTGATATCGTCCACTGTGTTTATTGTGGATGAGCTGCGCAAGGTGTTTGTCGTGAAAAAGGAGCCGTCGATTCCCAACGCATATCCATCCTCGGTTGAAATCATCTGAGGCGAAGACGGCCGCGCGCGATCACACGTGACCACGCGTGGACATATGCTGATGCCCTACTGACTTGATGCGTGCGCGTGTTTGTGCATGCCATCGAACATGGGAGAGAGGGAGGGGGGAGTGGCATGAACGTGGACGTATACACCCGTTTCCTCGCTTGTTCTTACATTGCTTCCGTCTGTGTGTGTGTGTGTGTGTGTATGTGTGTGACGTGTGTGTGTATGTTCGTGTGTGGTGCATATGTGCGCGTGTGTGTATTTGTGCTGCGTTCTCTTCAGGCATTCTCGTGCCATCTCTGCTGCTTAGCTTTCGCGTTTCGTGCCCAATTCCTTTTTCTGTGACGTGGTCATTCTGTGTATTTTGTTGCGTTTATGCGTCTCACCGTATTTTCGCATTTTCTCTTTTTCGCACCTCGAAATTGGTCAATAATACACGATTGGTTTCACTGTATTACCTGTCCCCGGCATTGACATAATGACACATTCTGACTGGGAGCTAAACGCATGCTTGAAGCCGACGACATGACTCACTTACAAGTGCAATTCATTTCGGC
Organism: Pigoraptor chileana; assembly: GCA_943704495.1. Taxonomy (NCBI): domain Eukaryota; class Filasterea; order Ministeriida; family Capsasporidae; genus Pigoraptor; species Pigoraptor chileana. Next base: position 11,892 of record CALSCR010003296.1, on the reverse strand, counting down.
ATGCAGAACTATGTGTGTATATGTATAGTGATGTTGAACAATAATGGAGGGTCACTATATCAGTCTCACTATGCTTATCAGCTTTCTTCACCACAACAGACGAAGCAAACAGTGTGGCCGGTGTATTGTACTGCGTGAAGTCTACGGCTTCTCTCCCTCTCTACACTCGCGCAACAACAGCGGCAGAAAGTCCTCAAACACTATGCGACTTTGCTGAATACGTTGCTCGATGTGCAATAAACGCACACCTCCTGGGTGTTTCGTCCGCGGAGACGAGTGCAGATTTCTCGCTCGGTCAACGACACGGTAGCAAGAGACGGATGCCATATGCTTTTGGCAACACAAGCGCCACCAGCGCCTGCATGCATCCCCAACCTCACTCAACACACATGGCGCATGATGGGAAACACACACAACTCGACGTCACCGGCGAACAATAAGATCGATCTTGTTCAGATGCAGCTGAATGGAGGGGGTAACCCAGACCCCACATGAGCACTGCGACCCTGCACCAACAACAAGCGAGCGTAATCCATGATCAGGAGACAGCCAGATATTATAAATCACAAATTGTGGGTGACAAACGTATACGAGGACGCACGCTGCCACCGCAACAACCAGCGAAGGCGCACGCCAACCAACCTGACCAAGCGAAGGATCCAAGCCGCGCGGCGCACTTTGGGCAGTTGATCTTGCCCTCGACCGCGCCGTCAGTGACGCCCGCCATCCACGGCTGGTCGGGGACAAACAGCGACGTGCATGGCGGCACGTCGGGAGTACCAAACCCGCCAGCGCGCTTGCGGTATTCGAACGACACCTGCCCATCGCCCTTCGCGTGCGGCATGACGTCGGCCGCTGCGACAAGAAACAGGCGGCACTTTTTGCACTGGTATCCGCTAGCATCAACTGTGCTGTGCGGAGCAGGCGCATCCGGCGCGTCGGCAGCAGAGGAACTTGGTGAAGACATGCCTTCAAGTTGAGAGACGGTACGATGCCACACATTCGCGTGGCTATTTAAGCTTAGTAGTAATGCTCACCCGGCGACTGCCGTTGCACCATGATGCCTAAAGAGGCACGTGCATAATCGTAATATTCCATTTACGATCGTAGGGAGTTTATCCCGGATCAAATCCCCGATTGCCACTGTCGGAAAATTCCGCTGAGGCATTTTCTCGACACGGTCTGCACAGTGACACGACAGACGCTGTGATCGTGAGTGAGATGGAGGTTGAATGGGCGTCCAGATTCAAAGGACATGCAATCAAAAACACAAAAACCGGCGAAAAGAGTGCCCATATTATCATAGCTGCATTGAAAAGCTCACACAAAGTTACTGTGGTTGTAAGGCTTGCAAATCAAACAAACAAAAAAGATGGCGGCCGCTGTTGCAACAAATCCCCGTGGTATCCCCGTAGCTCCCTTTGTGGTGGGTCCATTGGCTGCTGTCTTTTTGTCGTTGTGACACGACCGCTGGGCGTGCTCTCTTTCTCTCTCTCTGAACTGTGGAGTCCATGGGCACAGCGCCTATGACACTGACTTGAATTCTACATCTCTCTCTCTGAAGTCGAAGATGAACCCAATCCGACAACGAGCTACCTCCCCACGCATATCCGAATTTTATTTTCTAACTTGGTTTGGTCAACTGATCATCATCCCTTTTGTGAGCACAGGCGGATCCCAACGATTTCCTGAAGGATGGGGAGACTGTAGAGACACTGCTTGAGAAATTCGCCGAGCGCAATCAGAAGTACAAGTTTATGGAAACACAGCTTCAGATGAAAAAGAAGTCTTTGAAGTCCAAGGTGAGTGTCGTAGAAAAGGCTGCATGTGTGAATATATCAAATGATTCATCTTTGTCCCTTGTGGATTTCGAGTTAATTATTATTGCGCATTGAAACGTTCACACCGCCCGTTGATGACTCTAGATCCCGGACATCACGGCCACACTTGAGATGGTGCGGTACTTGAAGCAGCGGTGCGACGCGGGTGAGACATTTAAGACGGATTTTGAGCTGTGCGACACCGTCTTTGCCGAGGCCACGATTGCGCCGACCGACAAAGTGTGCCTGTGGCTCGGGGTGGGTGAGACCGATCACGCGTAGTCCGCCATGCCGCCGTCCTAAGTTTTTGCTTTTTGAGTTTGAATATTTTGTTTGTTACCTTGTATGACGACTGTGTTCTGTCGCTGTTTGAGAAATTCGCCTCTTTATACAGCGCAAAGTATTGCCTTGTGCTCTCGTACGCTTGACGATGGCAGGCTTTCTCTGTGAAGACCATCCATATATGGCGCTCCTTGATTCCTTAAACGCTTCAGTGTTGGGTGCCCAATGGAGCACTTTTCATGCTGGCCACTGTCAGCGCCCACGACCTCTCACACTGCCGTTGCGTATGCTCATGAATACACACACACACACACACATACACACTGCACACAGGCGAATGTGATGCTCGAGTACGATGTGGCGGAGGCTGATGGACTCCTCCAAAAAAACCTCGATACGGCCACGCGCAGCCTCGAACAAGTTGTCGAGGACTTGCACTTTTTGCGCGACCAAATTACAACAATGGAAGTCAGTATCCGCCCTCCCAATCCCCTGTTGTGCAGCGTTGTGAATGCCTGTGTCTGCTCGTGCATCTATCAATATGTTGTGTGTGTTGAACCTATGTTTTGTCTCGTGATGGCTGTGCGTGTCGATGAGAATGTGGTGTGTCTGTCGTTCTTTTGTGTGCTTCCTTGACAGCACACGCAACAAACCAAAAAACAAAACAAAAACAAAAAAACAGACTGGGCGCGCGTGTTCAACTGGGACGTCAAGCGACGGCGCAAGGCTGAGCAGCAATGAGCGTGCTTGCTGCCGCCGGTACCTGCGTCGCATTGTGTTGTGTGCGTTTGTGTTGTGCGCGTGTGTGTGTCTGCGCCTGCGAGACCGTTCTCGGATGGCGCAATTGCGTGTGCTGGGATGCAAGGTGATGATGCAAAGTGATGCCTCCGTGTGCCACTGTGCGTGTCCAGCTGAGGTTACGTTGTGTGCTGCGCGCTGATTATTCCGTTTTGAAATAAGAAGGGCAATTGCGTATCCGCACCCATTGGACACTCTATATCCCTGTGGAATCGAGGCTTTGGCGCTTATTGTTTGGCCTATGTGTGTGTGTGACGTGTATTGTGAGTCGCTGTTCCAACGCGTGCATTAGTTGTGTGGGTGTATTTATGTATGGTATGGCGGCGGATGCATCTCCTTGCCAAGAAATATGGTACAATCAAACGCGCGCACGCACGCAAAGCAACGCAACGCAACGCTCTTTGGGAGCGCTTGTCTGAGGGTGGGAGTGAGTCCGAGTGAGTTCAGGCGGCACAACACTCAGCAAAGATGAGTTGAATGGAAAAACGACAAAAGGAGGCTGACTGACACGCAAAGACGCTCTGCTAAGGGAAAGAATGGGGGAGGGGGGAGGGGCGAACAATTGCGCACGATTGCAAACACGAGAGAGATAGAGAGAGAGAACGATAGAGAGAGGAAGAGAGGGCGAGAAAGAGGAGAGCGATAAAAGATAAAGAACGGCAGACAGATGAAAAGATGGAAGCAATACAAACACAGACGACATGGTGCAGGGACAGGCGGTCGCAAGCCGACCACCACGTGATGGGCACACTACGTGGGGCAGTGGGTGGCGCAATAACACCAACCAATCCAGCGGTAGCACGCACACCCATCAATAACCGCCGTGCATACCGTGTCCAATGCCTCCCATGGGCGGTGGCTGCTGTTGTCGGAGATCGCGGACGCCGCCCATGTCAATCGACTGATGCAATTGCTGCTGCTGCTGTTGCTGATGTTGTTGCTGCTGCTGTTGGTGCGGATTCATATAGAGATCGATGCCTCCATGATATCCGCCAAACCCATCGCCCTGCTGATGCTCAAACGAAGCGAGAGACCGCGCCCCTCGTCCATACATGCTTGGAGGCACACCCGGTGCGCCAATGAACGACGACGGAAGGCCCAGAGACGTCATTTGCGACAAGCCGGACGTCATGACGCCCGATGCCGACTGCGAAGCCTGAAGGTCGCCGCCGCCGCTGTGCTCTCCCTGCGCGTCCTGAGAGGAGCCGTCGCGCTGGAGCTGCTGCTGGAGGGACTGCAGCTGCTGCTGGAGCGAGGTTTGCTGGCTGTACATGGGTATGGACGAGGGCATGCTCAGACCCATGCCGCCCATGCCGCCCATACCCATACCCATGCCACCGCCCATTCCAGGCACAGGCAATGCCATCTGCGGCATTGGGAGCTGCGAATTGAGGGGCGGCAGTGACTGCACTTGCGGCGCACCGGTCGCAGCCCCACGGATAAGACCCCCGCGCGACGGAGGCATGCCCACGCCAGAGCCCATGGCAAGGCTGCCGCTGTTCGTGTGCTGCTGCGGTGCTTGCACGGTGTATTCCATTGCGCCACCACGCATGATATACGGCTGTTGTGCATATGGACCAAACTGCTGGTGTAGCTGCTGCTGTAGCTGTAGTTGTTGTTGTTGTTGCTGCTGCTGTTGGTAGCCGCCGCCGCGCGCTGACTGTGCGCCAACCGGCACCAGTGGGGGCGCCTGCTCCAGGAAGCGCGCGGGGTCGTGCATGTGCAGCAGCTGTGCGTCCTGCATTGCGATTCCCCCGGTACTCGCGACTGGCGTGCTCATCTTGGCGCGCGGTCGCCCGGGGGGAGCGGCGGGAGGTCCCTGCTGGCCCTGATGTCGCTGGTGTCCGTGCTGCGACATGCCACCGATCTGTCCCATCGCCATTTGGTGCGGCTGCATTAATTGTTGTTGTTGTTGTTGTTGCTGCTGCAGCATGGGCATTGCGTGGCCGACCTGGACGCCATCCGCACCCATCCCCATGTGCGCATTGTCGTTGGGTGGTATCAGCATTGGCACCCCGTGGACACCCGGAGGCAGCATAGGCGGCCCACGTGCAGCCCCTGCATGCGACTCTGGTGATAGGCTTTCGGATACGTCGTCCTTGCCCTTGCGGTGCACGCCGTTCAGCGGGACGCCCATCGCCTTGAGCTCCTTGTACAGCCTCGAGTGCGACACAACGAGGCCATAATCGCGCAGGCGTGAATTCAGCATCGAGCTGGTCCACATGGGATTCGTCTCGCGGAGGTATTCGATGGTCATCATGATGTGCTCGTGCCAGGGCTCCAGATTGAGTCCCTGCCGGCCCTTCTTATAGTAGCGCTTCGTGGGCGGGGCATCAAACCCACCCTGGTTGCGCCTGTACTCGGACCACACACGCCAGACGGTGTGCTCGGAGAAGCCCGTGCGCTCGGCGGTGAGGCGCACAATCTTCTTGGCCGTCTTGGCCTCCTTCTCGCGCTCAATGTCATTGCGCGTCGTAATTATCCGCTGCTTGTCGGCCAGCTTGAGCTGCACGCCCTGCGGCATTCTTGCGATCTTTCACGCAGCGGCGTGCGAAATGATCTCCCGAATGTGCGAGAATCAACGGGATCGAGATCGATAAAGTGGGGGTTCTGTGCGGAAGTTCGATCGGGTTGATGTTGCCCCACACGTATCAGGCGCGCAAAGACTGCTGTCGGATGGAGAAAGGCTATCTCGAACGCACAAATGCTTGCCACGGGACGACTCAGAAGTCACAAGAGTATCGCTTGAAATGAGGCGCAGGAGTCACAAAGAGTATCGCTTGAAATGAGGCGCAGGAGTCACAAGAGTATCGCTTAAAATGAGGCGCAGGAGCGGACCGCGGCCCGTTCGCACCGCACACTGCTGCTGCTGCCAGGGAAGATGTGTGGTTGTGTTGTGTTGTGCCGAGCGTTTTGCAAGTCAGGGACTGGAGCAGCATGGTGTCTGCAATCTGTGCACCTGGCCGAATGTGGGCACTCTGTGTGCATGCGTGTTGTGTGTTGCGTGCACGCTCTGCCTGATAGCGCGAGTGCGTGCACAAGTAAGTACCTTTGCCTATTGTGGCCAACTGAGGAAGCGCCAGCCAAAGCTGTAGGAATTTGTCTGTTCTCTTACCTTAATATCAAGGGGGTGCTCCATCTGGGATTCAGGGCGTGGACATCCGCAGCGAAGGAGGAAAGCGTTCGCCGGTGCCGCAGGGTGATCGGTGAGCGAGAGTGTGGCCCGATGGAGTGAGGGTGAGTGTGCGTGCGATTGTGGTGAGAATGCGTGTGTGATTGTGTGTCATGTGTTGGAGAGCATGGTATGGAAGGGCGTGACGGTTGCACAAAAGAAGTGACTAGGTCATATGCACCTTTGTGTGAGTGGTGGAAGGTGCCGGGGTTTTTGCGTAGCGTGTGGCATGTCACCAACTCGCACTATACTCCGGCAACCAGTCCATTCTGTGTGGTGTGGTGTGTGTGTGAGTAAGTGTGCATGCAGTGTGCTTTACTGTGCATGAGGAGAGAAACGTGCCTGTCTGGTGTATTCTCCCGAAAGGAACAAGGGATGGCCCTGTCTGTGTGCGTGTGGCAGTGTGTGTGTGTGCGTGCCGTGTGTGTGTGAGAGTGTGCGTGTCTGTGTCCGTGTCAGGCAGGGGCACAGCGGGACTTGTCATTTTTGAATTGCTTCTCGTGCGTATATTCCGTGTGTTGTTTTTTTCCCTCTTTTTTTTCTCTCTGTCTTTCTGTCATACTGCCGTCATACTCATACCGTATATATTATACTCAAAGCGTATACTGTGCGATTGAGCGATGGAGCAATTCTGGTGAGTTGCACACTGTTCTCGCACACTCGTACCATTCACCACTGACAGAGTGAGAGAAAAAGACTCACACATCCCCAATTATTATTATTATTATTTGTCCAAAGTCGACTCGTGTCTGCATTAATGAAATATTGAAAATATATATTAATTTTGCAAACACAAAACGTTCCAAATCATCTATATTGGATACATTTTCAGTGTTATGATTACGGCAAACCGAAAAGGGGGCTCGATTTTCTTGACCATTGCCAAAACAAAATCAATGGAATTTGTTTTTTGTTGAGTCCAAAAGTCGAGATTTAAATTATTATTTTTATTTATTACGGTATTGGAATTCTGTGACCACAAAATTTCGTGTGCCGTGCTTAGTGCGAGATTGTTGTCGTTTCTGCCATTGTGCGGGGGAAATAAAAGTGCGATCTCAAGTGGAAATAATTGGCTAACACAAAATTCCCATACAAATCTCATTCACTCATTAAAAACTCACACTCCGATCTTGGGCAAGATGTCCCAGTGCGATCATTTCGTGTGCCGTTACCCATTAAAGGATCGAAATATGAATCCGCTCGAACGAACACCCAACGCTGGACTCGAAATCTCGCACATTTGGTGCATTCCCATTGGCTCGGAGCTGTGACATCGGGAAGTGACAATCCCGTAAAAATACCCAGCGAGGGTTCAATCGCGTGGGCACCAAAACAGGGGCACATGACACCACGTGCCAATCGGAATAATGGTCACGTGGTACACAGTGTGTGGGCGCGCGGGATTATCCGGCGTAAGCTGCGATTATCCGCTGATTATCCTGGAGCGTTGTCCCCCACCACACAAAAGCACAATCCACCCCTGCAACTGCAGCACAATTGTACCTCAATTTTCGAATGCAATTCAATGTAAAAAGCGAGCCCCTCATATATATATTTCAAGTACGGTTTTGTTTCAACGCAAAAAACGGTGAGTATGGCTGAAGATGTGTTTTTGTGGAAGCTTAAGTGGTTGATAGATTTTACGTGCAGTATTTGTTTTGGGGGTGTGGGAAAGAGAGGGGGATTTCTTCGCTTATCTGCGGCTGTCGCGTCTTCTTGTTGTCGCTTCGTGCTCAAGTAGCACCTTTTGGTCTCCATTTTACCTTGATGCTCTGTGTTGCATCCTGTTTACTTTAGACATTTTTTGTGTGCATAGGCTTGTGTGCTTTTGTCCGCTTTTGTGTTGCACATGCAATTCGACTCGACGTCGGCTGCTGCTGCATAACCTCAGTGCCTCCCTCACCTTGCTTGCGAGAACTTCGATTGCTCACGTGTGCTGACCGAACCCTCTTTCCTGTGACCATGTGCAATGGAACCCAAAAAACACTGAAATCAACAGCCACTGCGAGAATGTCTGACCTTGCCTCGACCAAGCTGAAGGATGTGCCCTCGTGGCTGACGCGCACATTTGGTGGCGGCCGCTTCAAGGCCAGCGCCAACACTGCCATCATGTGGTATGAGAGGAAATATATTCGCCCCGGAACATTCAGGCCCGTTGTCCACGCTATCCTCCTGCTTGGCGTGTCCGGCTACATCCTCCGATATGACCACACGTCCCGTAAGTACTCGTGTTGTATTTGATGCATGGCTGTGTCGACGCTGCCAGCTGTCGCCTCTCTGGGCTGTCGTTGTATCATTGGGGGTTGAAGCGTGACCGAAAGAACGTTGCTGTTGTTGGGTTGCGTTTTTAGTGACTAACTACTTGAACGCATGTTGCAAACAGTGTGTGCGTGTGCTTGTGCGTATGCGTGCGCGTGTGTGCGGGTGCGGGTGGTTGATGTAGAATTCAAGTCAAAGTTTTTGCTGCTATGCTCTTGATAGACAGGAAGAGGGAGAGAGAGAATGTGTTTCCATTATGAGTTGAATTCACCTATGTACGTGTTCGCTCTTCCTTATCGATCTTTCGGCGATGTGCATATTATTCTATCATGGTGGCCACATCAACGCATCCAGTGTACAGATACATGCTTTTCTTTGTCTAACCATGTGCATTTTGTTTGTGTGTTCACTATCACATACTCATACACACACACATGCAGACGACGCGCACGCTCGCCACCATTAGACCCTGGCGCTGTTGTGACGCATTCCCTAGGACCAAGCCCCATGTCCTATCGTGAATGTCACATGCTTCTCAATATTGTGGTTGTGATGCGGTCTCTCTGCCGCAGTGATTTTGTGGTCTGAATTTCGTCCTTGTCCCTTGCGGCCACCCTTGGATATTGTATGGGCGGCTGTGTATGTATGTGTGTGTGTAGGTGCGATGAAGTCTGTTGGCTGTGTGTGGATTGCCAGTTGCATCTCAGCGTGCGTTGGCTCTGGCATTGTTGTACAGGGTTGTTTTGCAACGGCTGTTGCTGTTGTTTTGCGCGCTCCGTGGCGTGTCGCACTGCGGATGACTGTGCGTGGGAGTGGAGGTCATGTGTGGTCGCCGCCCTCGCTCGTGAGGCATCCGCCGTCTCTCTGGCACGGGCGTCGCCTGTGTTGGCTGATGAATTGCGTTTTCCAGTTGTGGTGGACAATACATATCATGCTTTGACACACTTATGCACAACCGCATCCCTATTGCACGCCACACGCCCCACGCACATTGCGCTGCCTTTGTCTGATGTGCGCTGCCTTATCTGCTGTGTATGCCAGAAAGAATTGTGTGCCGATGTGCGTAAAAATACATTGCATGTGTGTGTGCGCGAACGAAGCCATGTGAGTACACATGCACCACGGCAACTGATTGTTGTATTCACAACCAACAGAAAGGTCGACGTCATGGTCCAGGTTGCACATGATGAATGCATCAATACACAACTGCCAAATGCGCACGGTTTATCCAGATCAGGCAAGGCCGGGCGTCGTCCCCTTCTTAATCAGGCTCACCAGACCTCAAAAGTCACCAAACAGACTTTCGTACGACTGGTTGGCCGACGAAAGCGAAATGTCGGCCTCCGTATCGGACTTTGACGACACGTCGTCGGCGTATTCAATGAAGTTGCCCGTGTCCCCTGTGTGTGCGGATCACGACAGCAGCAAGCATGCGTGCGTGTTGCGTGTTGTGTGTTGTGTGTTGTGTGTGTTGTGTGTTGAGTGTTGTGTGTGCATGCAACGCGTTAACAAATCGATTACGTGTGCTCGACATACAACCGACCCGAAACGAAGCAAGAAACCATCAGTACAAGCGCATCGACTCAGATGATAAAGAGACGAGGAGGTGTATGCCCATGTGCACCCCACAGAAGCGCGTGACAGTGGGAGAGAGAGAGACCTTCAGTACCAAAAACACCTTAAGCATAAGCCCATCGACTCCAACAGCATGAAAGAGAGAGAGAGCGCGCATGAAAGAGAGAGAGAGCGCGATAGAGAGAGAGAGAGAAATAGAGAGAGAGAGAGACAGAGTGAGAGCGATACTAACCTTCCCCGCTGACGGAGGGCAAGAACGGCGGAGGCACGTGACCCAGTTCCATACTCGCCCAGTCAATGTCGGCCATGAACGCGTGGGCGGCGATTTCCTTCTGTCCGACAGGCGCAATCACTGCCGACAGCTTCTTAGCCGACGAGCGTGAAATAGTTCCTGAAGACCCGGATGGAGTCAGCATCGGAGTCAGGTGGGGCGACCCAGTCCCCTGTGACGTGGACAGCGGCGATGACGAGCCGCGTGCGTCACTGGGGCCGATGCTGCCGCCGAGACGCTTCGTCGGGCTGCGGGTCATGAGGCGCTTCATGAAGTCCAGGAGGGCGGGACTGCGCTTGCAAAACGGCAAGGGAGCGAGAGTGATGTGAGATTCAAGTTGGGAGTCCACGGACGGCAAAATTTTTAGTGTTCAAATGTCTTTAGGCACAAACCCATCCACTTCAACTTAGCAGAGAGAAAGACGAAAAAAAACACACAAGGGGAGGGAGGGAGTGTGCGCGTGGGAGTGTGTGCGGATGAGTGGGCACGTCTGTCTGGATGTGCAATTGAGCAGAGCGTCGAGCGTGGCGCACCTTAGTCGCGGAGGATACTTGGGTTGGCCGTCCAGGATCATTTCGTAAAGCACAGAGCGGTTTGCCGACCTGTCGCCATGACAACAATGTACAGGCGGTCAGTGAATTTGCCAGGACGTGCAGTGATATGGATACGTCGGACACAGCGACATGCGGGGCACCAAGACGGATCAAAACACGACGGGTAGCACTGCCATCCACGTGGCACGGGCAAGACCCTCGACGAACGTTGCACCATAGTATGCCGCACGTGAACCCAGCAACCCATAGCTACCGTCACCACCGTCACTAACGTCACTAACGACACAAATGACGACTGATGAGGAAGTGCAAATGGCGACGCCCGCGAACCCACTTGAAAGGCACGCGTCCCGTGACCAGCTCAAAGGTAAACACGCCCAACGTCCACCAATCCGACGGCTTTCCGTGGCCGCCACCCTCAATCTGCACGCACACAAGCGCACGTGGGCACAGGGCACGTGAGTGATGCACGGGGCTAGCTGCATCAGTATGGACGTCACGTGATCGGACACCATAGCAGCACAATGCGCACCACAAAACTGCACACAATCACCACTCGCAACCGAAAAAGAAGACCAAAATCCAAACGATAAACTGGTAATGCCGCCCCGCACCAACGGACACGACAGAGGGCGATTTCGTGACACATGACGCCCAGCCCCCAGCCCCCAGCCCCCAGTCCCCAGTCCCCAACCCACCACTTCGGGTGCAAGGTATTCGGGCGTGCCGACAAACGAGTAACAGTTTCCGTCCCTGGGCAGGCGACGCGCAAAGCCGTAGTCAGTCAGCTTCACGTGACCGCGCGAGTCGAGCAGGACATTCTCCGGCTTCAGGTCGCGGAATATAATGTCGTTGGAGTGCAAATACCCAATCGCAAGCGAGACCTCGGCAATGTAGAAGCGCGCCTGCGTCAAAACGAGCCATGTGGAACAGTGTTGGAGTTATCGGTTTGACTGGACGTGCGCAGATGTGGCAGGAGGCCTCCATCTCGCACAAACAACGTGCGAAAAACACAGCACATGCAAGCCGCGATGCACACTGCACGGACAACGACAGAGACAACGACGAGACAGAGACAGAGACAGAGACAGACACAGACAGAGACAGAGACAGAGACAGAGACAGAGACAGAGACAGAGACAGAGACAGAGACAGAGACAG
>CALSCR010003286.1:0-43976 GCA_943704495.1 Pigoraptor chileana | reverse complement strand
TGTGTGTGTGTGTGTGTGTGTCTGTGTGTCTGTGTGTCTGTGTCTGTGTGTTTGTATATATATATATGTGTTTGTGTGTATGTGTGTGTGTGTGTTTGCGTGTGTATATGTAAGTGTTTGGTTGAGTGCTGCATGTGCATGCGTATGTGTGCATTTGGATATATGCGTGTGTGTATGTGTGCATGAATTTGTGTATATATACATGTGTGTGTGCGTGTGTGTGTATGTGTGTGTGTGTGTGTGTGTTTGTGTTTGTATATGTAAGTGTTTGCTTGAGTGCTGCATGTGGATGCGTATGTGTGCATTTTGAATATATATGCGTGTGTGTACGTGCGCATGAATCTGCAAATGTGTGTGTGTTTGTTTGTGTATATATGTATGTGTATGTGGTCATGCTCGTGTGAGAGCACACATATGTGTGTGTCTCGGAGGGCGGGGGGGTATGTGTTCATGTGTGCGTGTACATGTCATGCATGCGTGTGTGGAGAGCATACACACTTGATCGCATTCGCGTGTGCACGCGGTGTGTGAGGGGGGGGGAGGGGGGTCGTGTGTATGCGTTCGTGTGTGTATCATGTGTGAGTATGTGAGTGCTTGTATGAGGGATATCCTTTGAGAGATAATGTTCAAAGGTTTCGTATGGCGAACCTGATGATGAACTTCGCCTCGGAATCTCGGCATGCGGCGAGCATCCCACGTATTTTGTCGACTTTTCTCGCCATCGACTGAGCTCGATATATAATGAGATAATTACAATACATTAACAGTTATCTCAGTGCGAATAAGCTAAAGCTCTGACGTATTCGGACCTACCGAATTGCCCTGCATCGACGCAATTTCTTTGAGTACGCCAAATGCTTTTGCAATCGTAAGCTTCGGCGGCTGGAACATTGTGCGTTGGTTCATACGGCTGGCCTGTGTACACAAAGCGGATATCGGCTCCAATGGTCATGATTCCAAACATATCGAGGAGGCGGCCGCCCAAAAAGAGTGCAGTCATTCACAAGACAAAGGGCTTGCTTACCTGCGCAACAGTACCCAGGTCCCCTGCCGACTCGGCGTCCGTCTTAATGGCCGCCGCACTGCGACCGGTCGCCTCTGCTATCGCCTTGATGAGAAGCGCCTCCCCAACTCCTAGCTCAATTCCGGAATAATCTGGTGCGATCTGCAAGCCACGTTTGCATATAGGTGCCGGGTATATTAGCACTAAGATCTATGGCACTTTATGCGCTAACACTTGTGCCTACCTGGCTCTCATGCAAATCACTAACCTTGTTGGTGCAGAGGTAAATACAGCAAATCAGGTCTTTCGGCGTTAATGCGATCACACTCCGGAACAGATTGGAGAGTATGTCAATGATCTTGAGCCTGTACGGTGTCGAACGCATGATATGTGAGCGAGCGAGCGGTCGCCACGAACGGTTGAGCGACAAACACGGAAAGCAAATGTACACTACCTTTTTGTCGTGGCCTCGATCGCCTCGAACGTCTTCGAAAGTGCGACGTAAGGGACACTATCAATCGGCCGGAAAACAATAGAAGAATGGGCACATACGATCAGATATTTGGTACATTTCTTCTCATGAAGCGTGTTGGACACGGCCTTGAGGAGTAGCGACTCCCTACCCACCTCTCGCCCGCCTTCCAACACGCACTCTTCACGGGATGAAAGTTTTCGCTCTGCGGACAGAAGTCGCTGACCATCTGCTCGACGGTCGGCATTTGCATTCCCATAACAGCGGCTGTCTTTTCGGTGACCACTTCCGTCGCACCATTTCTCGCCGCCTCCAGTTCAGGGACCACTGTCGCATCTGCCGGCGGAACTGTCTTAGTGGAGGTGTCTTCAACACGCGCCCTCTTTGCCGGAGGGGAGCCATTATTTTCCTCTGCATCCATAGCGCGCTTTAAGGAGATGCCACCGTCGCCCACAATTTGCATGGCATCTTCGGCTGGCGCATGTCCATCGACATTGTTTTCCGATGCATTGACTGCCGCGATAACCTTCGGCTTCGCCGCTGCGTTACTGCCGTTCTTTCCGAAAAAGCTTCTGCGGAATGGGAATAAACTGCTTGTCAAACGGATCCATGTTTTTTCACGCCTCCAAGCGTTGCGTTCCGTAAATATTTACTGTAAATGAAACATGATGCACGTCATTCATCAATATTGTTAGCGTTGACACTCACGCTATGCTCCTCTGCATTCTTGGTTAGTGCACCGCCCCGCGTGGTGACGAGTAGTTCAATAGCGACAAGTCGACGCCTTCAACCAGGTTCTCTCTATTTAGCTATTTATATTGTTCTCTCAATCTTACGTTCCTCTCTCGTGCGCCCTCTCTTTACGTCATAGAAGTGTGTTTCTTCTTTTCCCGCCCGGCCGAATACAAATAGTCGTGCCGAGGGTAGGCCGGCCACTTTGCGCGGGAAATGTCACGTGGTTAACTTGTCACGTGATCAGACGGTCACATGCCCGTGAGTTGCGGATCACGAGGTTCAGTTGATTGAATGATAGTCTGTGCAGTCCGCCGGCCGTCACGTCAGCCGACCTGACACGGCTCGCCGCGCGAGCAAGCACATGAACAAAACTCACAAACAGCACTACAATCACGACACGTCTGCTCATATTAAAGAGTCCACGAGAGCCGTGCGCCAGGAGACAAAGAAGAGCATTGATCTGTAATTGCATCCTTTTCCGCATTCCCAGTCTCGCGCACAAGTGCGTCACGTGAGAGCGAGAATGGGTAAGGGACTGGCGGGCCGCCAGGGGAAGCTGTACGTGCAGGTTGGGCTCACGACGGCGTTCTTCTTTGTGGAGATTATTGTCGGCCATATGACGAATTCCATCTCGCTGGTTGCCGACTCGTTCCACATGTTATCGGACATATTTTCACTCCTAATCGGAATCTACGCTGTTAAGGTTGGTGACGGACTCGTGTATTTACTCATCTCATGCCGTGTTTGCTGTTGTCATCACCCTTCTAAAGTGTGCGCATTTTGTCGCTCTCTCCATCGTGCTATCCTTCGCATATAGGCTGCGAAAAAAACGATTTCCGAGAAGAATACATATGGATGGATCCGCGCTGAGGTCTTGGGAGCGCTCATCAATGGCATTTTTCTTTTGGCCCTTTGCTTCTCAATTGTCATCGAGGCTATCCAGCGGTTTTTCACTATCGAGGGTACGCGTCTGTGTTTTCTATGAGTGTTCCTCGCCTCCATTCTCGGATGGAAAAAAGCTCAAACTACTGCTGTCTTCGTCTCTATTCTCGGATAGAAAAAACGCTCAAACTACTGCTGTCTTGCTGTGCAGAGATCAAGGATCCCAAGCTGGTTCTCATTGTCGGTGGTGTGGGTCTCTTCATCAACATCATCGGTCTCTTCATGTTTTCAGGTTTGTTTTGTTTGAGAACATTACTGATGGACTGTGTGGGTGGCTGTTATAGCTTGCGCTTTGGCGGTCCAGAGTGAAGCCAGCACTCAACCATTCTGCTCTGCCATTTTCGCAGGGCACGGTCATAGCCACGGGGGTGGTGGGCATGGGCACGCGCACTCTGGGGCCGCGGCCGTTGCCGAAGCAACACACGACGAAGGTCACGGCCACTCGCATGAGCATGGCCACTCGCACGGCGACAAGAAGGACAAGAAGGGAAAGAAAGCGGACAAAAGCCACAAGAAGGAGAAGCATGCGCACGGCCACGGCCACGGGAACGCACACGCGACGGAGGGTGGCGACTGTAGCAGCGCGCACAGCCACGGCGGTGACACCCACGGGGACAGCCATGGAGACACCCACGAGTCCCACGGCCATAGCCACTCGCACGGTGCGGTTGAGTTGTCTGCCATTGCCGACCCCGCCCATCCGCCTGTCGTTTCAGACGGCGTGGAGGGCATCAATGTTGTCGCCACGCCCGAACATCCGGGGGAGACGGCTGTGAACATGGGCGCCGGTATGAGCCATGATGAATTGATTCTGTGCTGTTTTAAATGTGTTGGTGCGAATGAGGGATAATTGCGACTGTTATTGTGGTCGAGGGCATTGCATGTTCCATTGTTCGCTGTTTTCCTCGTTAGTGTGCAACATCAGAATCTTTGTTATTTTGGTAACACGGTTTTTTGTGCTCAGGTGCGGCGGCTCACGGGAGCCATGGCAATATGAACATGCACGGTGTGTTCCTGCATGTGCTTGGCGATGCTCTCGGTTCGATTGCGGTGATGATTTCGGCGACTGTCATTTGGCTGTCGGACTGGAGTGGGCGCTTCTACATGGACCCCGTCATGAGTCTTTTGTTTACCACCCTCATTATCGTCAGCACTGTTCCCCTGGGTGCGTTCTATTAAGATGTTGTGTGCACGTTGCTCTTGGTATATTGACGTTTTCGCTCAGGTATGACTATGGTCTCGTTCGTCAGTGGGTTGTGTCTCATTCGCTCCGCGGTTACAGCTGTTCATGCACTGCTGATGCAACTTCTAATCATATTTCTTTGTATTGCGTTGTATTCCGTCTCTTTGGCGCTCTTGCGTGGAACAGTTAAGCACGCGGCGCTGATTCTGCTGCAGGGCATTCCCAAGCACATTAACTTGGATATGCTGCGCGACCAACTCGTGAAGGTGCGCCTCCTGCCCCACAATGTTTGCTGCACTGTATCATTTCAGCTGTGGCCGTGCCGCTGCGGCGGAGGTTGCCTCATTTGTCTGTACATTTCTTGACCGTAGATGATCACAAATCAGACAGCGCCATTTCTACACCCTCATCGCTATGTAATCCAATTTCCTACCACCTTCCACCCTCCACGTCTCGCATAGATGCCCGGTGTCGTTGACATTCACGAGCTCCACGTGTGGCAGCTCGCCGATGAGAAGTTCATCGCAACGGTTCACGTGACTTGTGACACGCAGCAAGACTACATGACCCTCGCTGCACTGATGAAGGCCCTCTTCCACTCTATCGGTGTTCACTCAACGACTATCCAGCCGGAATTTATTCAGCTTTCCAACGCCGAGTCGGTGCGTACGGCCGGTTGTTGTGTTAATTTTTGCCTTTGCCTTTCATGCACAATGGGTGCAAAGCCATGCATCTTTCGCTTATGCAGTGAGCATTTGCGAATTGACGATCAACAGCCTACACCAATGCAAAGCATGTCGCTTTTTTAAACCTATATACACGGGCGCTCATGCCATTTTATACGCAGCTTGATGATGATAAGCTCTGCCTGCTCGATTGCGGCGACGATGACAATGCAAGCTGCAAAACGAACGTTTGCTGCACATCGGACAAGAACAAACTCGTGCGCCGCAAGACTGCCAACCGGTCGCCCTCGGCACTCTGACCTGATACTGTCACTGTCTGAACACGTATCTTCTGTTCAGACAGCCAACACTTCGTCTGTCAGCTGATAGATTCTATTTCCATTCGGCAATCCCTCTGTTTGTCGACTGCAATCAATATCCTGCTGAGGTGAATTATGTAAAATGACTTGCAAAACATTTAAAAAAAATGGTTTTATAATTCATTTAGTATAGTTGCTTTCACAGTGCACGCATTTGGAGTAGCCAGCTGTTTGTCATTCAAACTGAGCAAACAAGTAAAAGTGTGCATTTGCATTCGGAGTTCGGCGTTGTCAATGATTGGATGCACTGACTGTCGTGCATGCCCGGAACGAGGTTAGTGCCGTGCATTGATTCACGACAGGTGGTTTCGCATTCGTCACAACCCTGATAACAACGATTTACACAATTGCATGACTTGGTACGAGAGGCGGGGGAATGGGCGAGGTAGATATTGACATGCTGTTTCCATACTGTGGCTTGGTCTTACGCCCGCCGAAATTTTCACAGCGATTGGAATACTGGGTAGGACTTTTTCTTTGGAGTTTCAGGACCACACGCACACAGTCAGAAAAGTAGAACACGAACATTTACAGTACATGTGCCCCCAGGAAGAGTTTGCGTGAGATTGCCATTGTGTGTGTCTGGTATCTTCTAAAAGAGTATATTACATTCCATTCGTTGGAAGGGCCGCACACAGACACTTAACGTAGCATGCGCAACCGCAACTTAGATCAGCGCACAGCGTGGTCAGCAAGCTGTTCTGAGGATCACGCAGCGGTCTCATCTGACAAAGCATCGGCGCGGTCAATTAGGCGTTGCCCTGGAAACGTGTGTGTGCCATTGAGTGATCCGTTACTAGGCCTCTCGGGAAGCCTCGGGCGAACATCGGGTACATCTTCCGGAAGCAGTTCAATTCCTGCAATGGAGAGGAGCTGCCTCATCGCATCGTTTTCCACGCGGAGTGATCGAACCTCAGAGGTCATCTCCGCGGACGACCGTTCTTCCAGCTCGGCTGCGTAGGCCATCACGTGAACCATTTCGTCAATGCGATCGCACAACGCAGCCGACATTTTCTCCGCCTGTGCGCGTGCTGCGGTTTGCTCGGCAAGCTCCACTTCGAGCTGTCGTGCACGCAGCATGTGCGACGCGTCCAGCGACGACATCTGTTCTCGGTGCTTGGACATGATGAGATCCACCGCCCCGTGATATTCGGCAAGAACTTCACGCAGGCTTGAATTTTCCGAGCTGGCAATCAGAAGCGCCTCCATAGCTGAGGCATTGAAGACAACCAAAACACAATGTGACGAATTAGATTCACAGGACAGGGCAGCCCCCGGGTGCACACTTTCAAAACCTCACCACTAACCACTAACCTAACTAACCTCTACAGTGCATGTGAACATATGCGCATATGTGTCCACGCGCGCTGTGTGAGGCTTACCATCGTTCAATTTCGACTCGAGAAGCGCGTCGTGAGACACGGGCACGGCATCCGTCTGTGTCGCCACGCCCACTCGCGCCACAATAACAGCCGGCCGTGCAGTGGCAGCAACGCTCGCGATCACTGCCTGCTCTGTGAAAGAAGAAAATGAAGCATGTCGCGGCAAAGACTCCCCATCAAAAAACGCTGATCGGTCATCGGTATCCGTCACCATTGCCTGCGCCACAGACACGCGGGGCCCAGGATTGGCGGCCTCGGACAGAGACGGCCGTTGCTCTTTACGCACGGCGCTGGAACTCAACGCCCTGCATTTTAAAAAGCAGTTAAAAGAAATTTAAATTCTTGGAGACGAATAGCGTCAGTTAAAGACGCAGACGGCAAGTACAGTGGACTACTGCATGGTGCATCAACGCGGAGATGGATATCGGGGGTTGACATCACGAGGGCGACACACCAACACACATACCTCGCCGCACGTTGCACTCGAAGTCCCTCTGCTGATTTAACATTGACGGTCACAACCTCGGTGGGCCCAGAGGCAGTTCGCTTCTTCATCTCAGCAGCCTAAGGTTCGCGTTCGATTAGCAGACAAAAGTAAAGGATGAGCACAGAAATGTCCCAAACAATGCAAATTAGGAATAAGAACACGCATTTTCGGTCGAAAATATAAGTGCATGTACCTTGGCATCTTTTCTGCCGATGGTCCCAGAGTTACTACTAGTAGTATTAATCGTAGACGCCGTGGAGGATCCCCCTCGATTAGACTTTCCCATATTGGAAGCAATATTCGGTGATTCTTGTGCGTTTAAACACTATATGACGACTTTGTTCAGCCTCGTACCGACATACATATAGCATCAAACAAGACTAAGTTCGAATTCCATATTCGGCGTCCAACAAACACAAAGAAGCTCTAATCGCAACTGATTGAATATTTTCACTCATCCCTCTGAACTTCAGGCCACGGACTCCAAACAAAAGCGCTAGGCACGTGACATGGTCACGTGGTCGATTTTACAGCGCGCCCGTGACACTGAGTTTCTGTACTTATACTGAGAGAGTCGGCAGTGCCGTTATTATTGTGCACCAGTAACGCCGCGTGAGATGAAAAGAAAACCTTCACTTTAGTTTGAGAAATACGCTTTTACAGACAACAATTGAAAAAGGAAAATGTTGAATGACCTCGGGCGGTCTCAGTGAGTCGTCACAGGGGTGTGCCGCTGTGGGCGCACGCCGCAGCTTGCGGCAACAGCAACGTGGGCGAGACGACGTCATTTGCGGCCGATGAGCCAGTACGTCGCCATGGCACCCTTACCCTTCACCTCCACCGTCCCGCGTTCCTCAAAGTGATACGAGTCGGCGAGAAGGGCATATGAGGTGGGGCTGACGTGGATCTTGAGTGGTTCGCCAGTGGACTCCATCCGTGATGCTGCATACGCACACGAACAAGCGATGAAAACGAAAAGTACGTATTTGTCAATGTTAAAGATACAGCTTCATCATGTCAGCGATCTTATACTCTTACTGCATAACGCTGGAACAAAAGTTTCTTGCACAAAAGTGTGTTTCAGAAGTCTCTCCACGTACCCGTGTTCACTGTGTCGCCGAAAAGGCAATACCTCGGCATCTTTGTGCCAACGACACCCGCAAGCACGCCACCGCTGTGGAGACCTACACGTAGCGACAGCTTGTCTGTCTCTTGGTCGCTCACGTCGATTGCCGTCGCCGCAGACCGAAGTTCGATGGCGAGGTCTGCCATGACGACCGCGTGGTTATCATTGCGAATCGGCAGACCGGAGACGATCATGTAGCTGTCCCCTATTGTTTCAACCTGGAATGGAGAGTTTTTGGCAAACGATCAGTATCAACGTCTCACATCTGCGTCAAGGCCCAACATGTGAGGTTCGGTGCAAACCTTATATGCGTCGTAGCGGTCGACAATCGAGTCGAATACTGTGTATAACTTGTTGAGCAGAGAGACAATTTGCATCGGATTGCTGCGTGACGCAAGCTCCGTGAAGCCACAGATATCGCTGAAGAAAATGGTCACGGACTCGAAAGTCTCGGGGTCGATCTTGCGTCCCAATTTGAGCTCATCTGCAACCGTCTTTGGCAGCATTTGATAGAGAAGACGGTTCGATAGCTGCATTTGGGGCGGTGACGAAACGCTCTAAACGGTGAGAAAAGGATCCACTCACCCCACTGCAATTGTGCAGTCTCTGTGTGTCATGGAACAGCACTTTACATTCAACACACAATATGCAACAGCACTGTACATTCAACACACAATATGCGAGGCACCGGCTCTAATTAACACACACAATATGCAACGCATATGTGCACATACATATACACACTCACGTGCACACATACAAAAAAGTCATGTTCATTGCAACAAAACATTGCGACACACACCTGGCGTTCTTTATCCAACTCCAACGCCAGGCGGCGCTCGAGTTCGTCCGCCTGTCGAACAGTGAGTTTCTCACGCGCCTGCATTTCTTGAAGCTGCCCCATCTCTTCGGCGTGCTCGCGGCGCATGTTCTTGTATTCCTCCTCCTGCTCGTTCTTGAGCTCCACCATCATTTTCTGTGAATCCTTGTCGTACGTCGACATCTCCTCCTTTTGCTGCCGGCGCAGCTCTTCGAGTGCCCGGACCTGCCGTCGCTGCATCGTGGTGATGTTGTCGCGATTTTTCTCCACGCGCTGGCTCGCCTCGACCTTTTGCTGCTCGAGCATCGCCTTTTGCGCGTCTTCGCTTGAATTCTTCATGCGGTTGCGCTCAGCGAGAGCTTCACGTGCCGACTGCTCGTCGGCCTCTTGCCCTTCGTCGACAATTGAGTCGGACAGGTTGGACGATGATGCCGTGGTCTGGCTCTTTCCATGGGACGACGTTTCATCGTTTCTGCTGCTGCCGGTCTCGCTCTGTTCCTTGACGAAGTCGGAGTACTGTTCTTGGAGCTCTGCCGTGCGAGCGCGCTGGCGAATTCGGGCCTGCTGTTTCTGCAGACGCCCCAGTTCGCGCGCCTGTCGTCGCTGTGCTGCAAGCAGTTGCATGGACTGCAATCGCTGCATCTCCTTGATCTGAATGGCCTCAATAGCCTGCTGTTGTTCGGCCATCCGATCCTGCTCCTCTTCGAGCTGCGCAACACCAAGGAGCAATCACCGCACGTTACACCAGCAGAATTCATGGAGCAGACATGTGAGATGAGATCGGCAATCGAGAACACTGCAGACGACTGAAGACCGACCTCTTTCTTTTGCGAGACGAGGATGTTGAGGACTTCGAGCTTATGATCCGCATCGAGATTTTCTCTATAAGGGATTTGGAGTCGGGGTATCTTTTGCTTTAGGACTCACAGTATACCTCGAACTGGCGTGCGGGCATCACATGCACACAAACATCTTCACTAGGTTGCAAGCCGGGAGTACCCCCATACCTGCCCTCAGCAGTGCGAAATTCAAGTTCGAATTCCTTCTGCGTATGCTTCTGTTCCATAAGTTGCGACTCGCGAAGTTGCTCCGCTGCGATGATTAAAGCATGTATGTTGAGCCAGGATTGCAGCAGCAAAAGATTGCGACTGTGATTGGTGTATGTATAATGGCGCAATGCTCACCCTGTTTCCGCTGAATAACCCGGAAGTGTTCAGCATCCAGTCGCTGTGTCTTGAGGATAGTCGCCTGCTCGCGGTGCGACAGGTGCTTAACTTCGAGTTCGAGCAGCATCTGAGTGTTGATATCTTGCCGCTTTTGAGCGTCATCGAGCTGCTTGCGCTCATTCATCTGTCGCTCAGCAATATGCGCCACCTTCACCTCAAATGCTTCGCGCTTTGTGTTCAAGCGAGCCCGAGCCGCACTGTTGATCTCGCGCGCTTCCTCCAGGTTGTGGATTCGGGTTTGCATGTCCCTGAAGTTAAGGATGGTACGATCAGCTTCTTGCAGGACGGAATGTTCATGGCAGTCAATTGTGGCGTGCATTGCAGGATCACTTGCTCACCTCATCTTCTGCCACAATGCGGCTTGCTGTCGCTGAACCTTCTCTGCCTCCGCGAGCTCATCAGCCTCCGCCTTGAGACGCTCTTCCAGCCGTCGCCGTTCCTTCTCTTGGGCCTGACTAAGATGTTCCGACTCCTGGAAATCCGCAGCCATAATGTGCGCCTCATCCGACTGGTTGTGCACATATGTCTGGGCGAGTCGGAGGTTTTCCTCAATGCGCGCTATCTCTAAGCGCAGATCGCTTGTGATGACCTTGATCTTTTCAATAGAGACCGTGCGCACGTGAGCGACGCTCTCGTCGTCCTCCATACGTGGTGGTATCGCTTCGAATACACCGTTCCCGCGTACGATTTGCGTGCGTTCGGTGTCATAAGCACTGTCGAGGTCACTCTCAGGCGTCCCCGAAATCTTCCGGCGGAGACCAACTGGAGGATCCACGTTGCTCATCTTACGGATCGGGAGACGAAAGTCCGCCTCCCCCGCGTAACTGCTGGCCGTGCTATTTTCATCGGTGGCGTTTGTCCATGACTCGTCGATGATCTGGGGAGCCTTGAACTTGAGCGTGCGCTCTTCTTGCGAAGTGGACGGGGAGCGGCTTCTGTGCGCGCGCGTCCCCTCAAATGGCTGTGTGAGACTGGCACTCATTCTTGCGTTGTCGAATGTATTGCCGGAAATTGCTGGTGTTGCTGGTGTCGATTGAATATGGGCGGGTCAGCTCTGTGCGTCGGATCAGATCAGCACCACTGGCATCGGAAGCCTGCATGGACAATTCAGGATGGTTGAGAACAAAGGTTCTGTCGACGGGAAATTTTTATGTGGAGAGTCACACTTTGTTTTCAGACAATAACAGAGTGTGGTGATCGGACAGAGATGTGAGCGGTGCAGTTCAGTTCTGTTTTACCTCATCAACAGTTTCAGTCGATCCCGGCGGCCTTCTTGCAGTTCTACCCGATCCGGCAGCGAGGTATTCAACTGAGAATAAGAAATCAGAGGCGGCGCCCTGACTTGAATGCAGCACCTGAGGATTGATGGCGTTTAAAGAGGGCTCAGTTGAGCGATCGACACCGACGCGAGTTGAGGGACGACGGGACTTTTTGTACTCAGCGAACTGGCCTCAAGAAGATTGTGACTCAGTGACGGTGAGTTGCCGCAACCCGATCGTCAACGTGTGTGTGAGGTTTGTACGTCCCTACAGACCGCAGAAATGTAAAAGAAAACTCCGGTCCCGGCTCTCACAGTTTGTGCACGCGCACTCGGCCGACTAATAATGTGCATGCGGCTCGCAGGCCGGCTACCAAGCAGCCGCCCGCGGCATCGACCCGAAACTTATCACTGATTCGGTGAACAATGTATGGCGGTGAATTTTTCATCGGCGCAGTAGTCATTTGTGTGAAATACGGCACCGAAATGGACACCTCTCTCATTGTACGAAGTGCGAAATCGAACAGCCGAACGTGAAAATAATATCATCCGAGAGTGTCACGTGATCATCCACGCGACTACCACAAATGTACATAATTAGTAGTCTAGAACTTAAATAGATAAGTATTAAGACTAACCCTATATATGGTTATTATGCTTCCAATATGGATATTTTTAGTAGTATGCGGTCAGGCTTTTTACGGAAGCACGGCCCGACTTCTTGCGGGTCCGATGTTCACTGAAGACGCCGGACACAGACGGTCACACTGTTCTCGTTCAGTGTCGCATCTACAGAGGTGCCGAAGACTCGCATCACAGTCGGCAGGCGGCACCGCGCTTTCGGTGATAAAACAACACATTTCATTGCATGTTATTCCAATATACACAGGTTTATTTCGGCTTTTTACAGGAAGTGCAGCCACTTTCGGTCCTTGTTTGTTGTATCACCGCGACTTAGTTCCACTGAAGATGCTGCAGACACTCGCAAAGCAAGCGGGGCGGGCGCAAGAGAAGGTTGGTCACTCGAGTGTTTTGCGTGAAGATGTGCTTGATTATAGTGTCTGTTTGGTATGTCCTTTGGAGACTCTGCACAGTCATTAGAGCATGAACGACTGACACTACGGATTGGCTCCACTCTGCTCAACTCGCGCAGGTGAAACAAAAACTTGGAAAGGCCGATGAAACTGTGGATGAGTCATTTAACAACCATGTGAGGAACAACACTAAGCAGAATGCGCAGTCAGCGCACATACTCAAGGAGGCGCAGCACTATCTGAAGACCATGCAGGGTGAGTGATAACAATAGACGATTTTGGCACTGCGGATGCAGTAATTGGAGCGAAGCATACATTGTCAATGGCGCAACGGGACTCCGTGAACTGATTTCTGAGAGTTAATTGCTGCGGTTCCCACAGCCATGGCTGCGGCGACCAACTCTCTTCTTGAAGCCCTTTTCGAGGTGAGCATACTCTATTGCTGGACAGATGGTATGCAGCAAAGTCGCAGGCCTAAGTTCTTTGCTTAGCGTGTGTTTAGGAAGTCTTACGAGGCCGCGATGATTGTGTTTTGCATCTGCACGGCATCTTCTCACCGGCATCCAATTTTTTTCTAATTTGCCCAAGATATTATAGTTTGACACTAACATCACGTTCATACGCCCACTGTGTCCAACTGTGGCATGAAAACAGGCGCACTACGATGAGGAACGCCCTACCGATCAGTTTGGTCCGTGCGTAAAAGAGATCATGCGACAATACACGGATTTGCAGGACAAGATTTCAGACCAACTCATCAACCCAATGTCGCTATACGTTGCTCAATTTCCCGAGATCAAGAAGAAGATTGAGAAGCGCGATCGCAAGCTCATCGACTACGACAGGTATCGACATGCTCTGGACAGCACGCGGGCGAAGCAGAAGGTGTCTGAGAAGGAGATACAGAAGGCCGAGGAGCAGCACGCAACCGCGAGGCAGCTTTATGAGGAAATCAACGACCAGCTGAATGCTGAACTTCCAGCGTTCTACGAAGACAGGTGTGTGTGCGTATGGCTTATTATGTTGGAACGTCGCTAAGATGCGAATGCCAGAGACCGACCATGGGCTTCTTTTGGTTTTTTTCATGTTCACCGGGAACGGAAATGTCTCGGTTTAAGTGTCGAACTCTTTTTTCGTCTCTTTTCTGGCTCTGCAGGAAACAATTCTATCACGCCATCTTCCACACTGTCTTCACGGCGGAGGCTGCGCACCACCAGGCGTGTGCAGACACATATCAGCAACTCCACGGAATCGGCACGGATGGGGCTGACATCGACAGCCTTGTCATTCCCGCATCTAGTCGCTTTGAGGCCTTTGCGGTTGCTCCCTCGCCCGCTGCGCGCGCCGCAGCCGCCGAGGACGACGGCGTGACTCTTGGCCCCAACCTCATCTCTGCCCCGCCGCCCGCCGCAGCACATGCCGCACATCCACAGCCCCGTGGATCCATCTCGAGCGAGTCTGAGCATCCCGCTCCTCTGCTGGTGCGTGAAGCCCTTTTCGACGAATTGTGCTGCTGCTGTGTCTGCATGGGTGGCTTGTGTAGGAATTGTCGCAGGCAATAATTCCCGTGTTTGTCCTTCATACAAACAACCTTTTCTGCATACACACACTCACACTACTCTATGTACGCAGCGCGCCAACTCGGAGCAAGGCATCAAGCCGCAGATTGGCGCCCGCCCACCGACACACCAGGTTGTTGCGAGTGCCGCGCACACACCTATCCACGTGCCGGTTCCCGCCCCCCGGCCGGCGGTGCTGCCAGCTACCGTTGCTGCCTTCATCAAGCAGCACGGTTCGCGTGTTGTTAAGAAGGTATGTACGCACCATAAACAGCTCCGCTCTACTTTTGTTCTCGTTGGCTGTACTTTTTGGTACAGCGCATTCCACGCAACTGCATTGCACTGATATGGTTGATATCTCGTATGACAGGTGCGTGCGACGCATCCTTACGACAGCGGCGAGGATGACGAGCTCCAGTTTAAGAAAGGCGATCTCATTTACGTGGTGCAGCCGGAAGCAGGCGCGGATGAAGTGGATGATGGGTGGGACTATGGCCTTACGGAGAACGTCGCCGTCCCGGGGGTGTTTCCGCTCAACTTCACCGAGCCATACGAGGAGGGAATACTCAGCTAAAAAGCGCGTGCTGAGAGTCGCAATCGGGTTCGTGAATACCCGCTGGTCGCAATCGGCAACGCGCTGGCGTGCGTCACTCGAACGCCATAATAAGCAAGATCGAAACACAACTATAGAACGAATTAAATTTGGTTGACATGGCGAACTGCGCCTGCTACCGCTTTGTAAGGATTGTGTGTTTGATGGATTGGCATAACTTGTGCGTGTCATTAATCAAAGAGAGAGGCTGCAAACAACTCTCGAAAATGGCATAAATAGATGCACAGAGCGCGCCAACAAATCGAACGCGGGACAATACGCAAGGTCAGCAAGTGAAAGAAAACGACATAAACGACAAGACAGGTGTAACCAGCACGCACGCACATTAGCGCACCAAACGATTGAAGACCTTAAACGCCGCAACAATCCCCACAAGGAATCCCTAACTCTAACCCTAACCTATGTTGGTTCAGATAGCAGCGAAACAACGTTCAGAAATCCGTTTTCATGTCCGGCTCCCAGTACTTGACGAGCTTGTCTGCACCAGCACTGAGCAGCGATGCCCCGGATGGGTGCCATGCACATTGTGTTACTTTGTCGGCGTGATAGCCCACAATGCATGTTCTCGGCGCACCCTCGCAACGCGTCACCCTAACCGTCGCATCGTACGATCCCGTGACAATCCACCGTCCGTCCGGAGAATGGCTCACGCTGCGGCACTCATCTGCATGAGGCGTCAGCTCATGCATAACGCGGCGCATTGTGAGATCAACTATCGCCACACCACCCGTCGCCTTTCCCGTGGCTACCGTGTTGACCGACACCGGATCCACGCTCAGCGATGTGAGTCCCGTTGCCTCCGACGTACCATCCACAACGCGGATTGTTGCCGCACAATCCCTCATGCGCACGTCCCACAAACGGAGTGTTCCATCGGCAGCAACCGACGCAACCGACGCTCCGGCAAGCTGCGTCGAGTGCCACGGTGACAGCGCTCGTATTCCGTGTACGTGGTTTGAGTGGCCGCGCAGCACACCAACACAAGAGGCCGTAATGGGATCGAATATTCGCAGCGCACAGTCGCCAGCCCCACCGGACACGACGGCGTGACCGCCCCCGGGACCTAGGCAGAATGCAACATCACGCACGGTACCATCGTGCCCAGCAAGATCGATCGGATCACCTTGCGCCCTCTGCGCAGCCGTGTCAAACCCAAGCACGCGAACGGTCTTGTCATTCGACCCCGTCGCAATCAGCGCACTGTCTGGACTCCATGCGACACAGTAAATCGAGCCCTTGTGGTGCTTGTTTCGTTTCACCAGGACAGCGGCGGGGCCACATGCGACGCTCGTGCCGTGAGCTGTGGCGCACACACGCAGCGTGCGTGAATTTGCGCCCACAGCAAACAGGCATCCGCTCGGATCAAAGGCGACGGCACGGATGGGCTGGGCGTCGTCGACAGACAGAACAGCGCGGTATGTCGGGGTGAACACAGCCGCCATCGTGTCCTGCACACCAAACACGGGCGGCGGTCGATAAGCCGATTCCCGGACTGAGGCAGAGGGCGGAACGCTCTGTCGCTTTGCAGACGTCGCTGCATGCCGGCCATCCTTCTGATGCACAGCCTTGTTGGGTGCGGATGCGCGGGCATACTCCACTCTTGCAGCAGCACCACCGCTCTCCTCTTTCGAAGATTGCGCCGCCCCGTGCACACGGCTGATATCCCTCGCTGATGACGCAATCGCTCTTGGAGGCATATCTTCAAGGTCGTTTCTCAATGGCCACGCCGGTGTTGCAGTCACGTGGCCCACATCCCTCTTTGACGCCATAGGTGTTGAAGATACATCCGGGTTGCTGTCTTGTTTTGACGCCCACGCTGTCTTTGCTGCATCGCGTACTCGCTCGTTGGTGTGTGATGCCAGTGAGACACCGTGAGGCACATGGATGGGAGCCTCTTTCGACGACCAATTATTTGTCGACGCGCGGACGTGATCCACTTTCAGGTCAGCGGCCAACGCGTCAAGAGCGCCAACTACACTTCCTTTCAATGTCCGGCCGGCTGTGGATGCATTGGCGTGAGCTGCTGTGGTACCTCCTGCCGGTAGTGTATGTGGTTCATCGGGCTTGCTATTTGCGCGTGTGTCGGCCCCGTCAACGCCACTGTAAGGATCCTGTGGAAGACGCGAGTAGCTTTGTCGCAGCATTGCATCTTTCTTGAGAGAGAGAACACTTGTCTCGGGAACCGCCGCTGACCGTCGCAGCCACTTGTACGAGGCATGATTGCGCCCACAGTGAGCCACAATACAATCGTAACACTCGGCAGAGCTCATGCGAGGACAATGTAGGGCTTTCCCGCCTTCATACAACATGCCGTGCATAAACAATGCAACGAGACGGTTTGGGTCGCCAGCGGTCGCATACGTGCGCTTCAGGGGTACGTCGTCGTCTGGCACGTTAAGGACAGTTGCGACAAGTGGCAAAAGCGCGTCAAAGCAGTCGATGCGGGATCCAGACACGCTCCACCCGGCGTAACTATCGTGGTCTGTAAAGTGCTTCAGCGCGAGCAAGTAGCACAACTCATTGAATTCTGTCTTTGAGTCGCACTCCTTTTCAATGGCCTGCAGGCATGCGACGATGCCATCGACGCTCTGCACCTCTGACGGGCGCGCGCCATGGGGGGCCGCAGTCCAGTTGCCGGCGATGGGCCGTCGTGCGAGCAGTTCAAGCAGTTTGTGCTTCAGCAGCACATAACGGATGCGTCGAGTATCGACCCCATCAATGCCTTCCAGCGGCTCCACAAAAGCTAGCGCGTCATCCCAGCGCCCCGCCAACACAAGGGATCGCAAGAATCCAAGCTCTGGCCCGTGCTCTGCGGCGCACACACCACTTTCCCACTCCAGCGCGCACATGGCGTCTGTATATCCATAGTGACGGAGGAAGGCGAGCGTAATTCGAATGATGTCCTCCCGTCGCAGCACGGGTGGCGGCGGATCCGCCGCAACATCACCGGCAGTTTGCGTCATGGTCGACATCCAAGCCCCGACGTGATCATACGTCCCATTTCGGTAAATCAAATTATCGAATATAAAAGTAAAAGGCGAGAAAATGCATTACATTAAATATCGTGTTACTTTCCATATAATGCGTAAAAATGGTGTTAGCTGGGCGGTTGTATGTCAACTTTTTCAAAATAATCGCTGTTTGTGCGCCATGAACCGTCTCTGATTACTGACGCTTGTGCATTCCTCAGACGCGGCCCGGAATTTTGAACTCCGATCGCGCACTACCCCGGATTCAAATTTCAAAGATCATCAAAGAAAAAGAACATTGTTGCGCACAAATTTTTTTTGTGAATTCCAAAGCAGGAAGGACGGCTTCAAATGAGCCATTCCTACTTCCTAGTTCCACTGGGAGTGACAGCACAGCATAAAGACAAACTTGGAAGCACAAGCTCTCATCGTATTGGAGACTGAAGAGATTAATATATATCCGCACGTTCTCAATTCAATTCGGCAAATTATGGGCACAGAGACTAGTGTCTACATTTTCAGCGACGCGGTCGTGGCCATAAGGGGGGTGGTTGCCGGGTGGGCGGGCAGCACTTTGATTGGGAGCGACCATGCAAGCGTCTCTACCTCGGACGAATGGGGCGCGCGCCATGACGTCATGCCCCGTGCGGAATCGTGCTCGACCGTCCCCGACAGCATGACCGGAATTCCGCCATCCACAACGATGTGCGCGGGCATCGATCCTGAAGAGGTTATCGAAGACGAAGACCCAGCGACAAACTCAAAGCGCAATCGCCATCGCACTCGAACTGCGAGCGCAGATATTACAGGCGTGGCACAAATTAGAAACATTGGGCACATTTGATATAATGAGCGTAACATGTGCGACGCAGAAGGGGGTCCATCGGCTATCACTGTGTCGTAAAAAAGGTCAACAGCATACGATCACACATTTCCTCCAATAATTGTTCATGCCCACCGAGGTCTGTCTCAAAATCGGGGCTGCCAGAGAGTGGAACGGCCATGATAAAGTGAGTTGTCCGCGCGAAACGGCAAAACATTCGGTGCTCTGCCGCCACTTGTCGCACGGTCGGTTTTGCCGCCAGTGCCATTCCATCGGCAATGGTCTCCTCGCTCTCAAGAATGACCGACACCTGATATTGCGTTCCAAGCACAATCAATGTCAGTTCGAGACGCAATTTACCACAGAGCGCACCAAAACATTCCACGTGCTTTACAGCATCAGCACACCCTGGTCAAAAAAGGCAAATCTTATGACGAGACTGGCGCAAATGATATTGCATAATTCTCACACAAAAGGGCGCCGTAAAGGATGCTGCACGCTCGACTGTGGAGAGACATACCTGAAAACAAGGCAGCGAAGCCAGCGAAAAATCAAACTCGCCAACAATGTCATCTCCCAATTTGTACACTGTTTTCGTGAGCCGAAATCGAGCAATTGATGCGTCCGCACGCCCAATACCATACATGCCTGCAACCATCCGCATGAAGTTCATATAAATAACAATGGTTGCGACGCAATTCTCAACAAAACAAACAGGATGAACTCTACACTTCGAGCGCTCGAGGACAGGACGTGCACTCGAGCAGAACATGCAGAATTGCAGAGTGCAATAATTCCAACCGCGCGCGGCTAACATAACACTGCGGAAAAAGCATGGCAGAGCACAGAGACATACTTGTTCTATTAGCAGCCTGGTGACGGGCAAGGAGGGCCATGAGTGCTTCCATAAACTGCTCGAGCGAAGGCACTGCCAGCTGCGACGGCCCTCCATCCATACTAAACGATGCTGTGTCGCGAGAACTATCAGAGGCAGCACTGAGCTGGCGCTCGTGTCCGTTGTGTCGCCCACGCCCAGCAACTAATCCCTTGGCGCCGAGGTCTTCGTGGACACTTGGCGATCGAGACGACAACGGACTAGGCTCTGTGTCTATACACGCGAAGAGGAAAGTTTAACACACATCCATGAGTGGACGTTTGCGGATAAAGCGAGCAAACAAAGAATCCCAATTAATCTGGCAACATTGGTTACGTGCACGTACATACAGGCGAGAGTTACGTTTTGTCGGCGAGTGTGTATGTATTACACTCGCGACAAAACACAAAAACCAACCTAATACGGCGGCATTGCACGCACATATATACAGTTACACGCATAACCACCCACCTCCCACAATGGAGCTTGCGCGGGATGCAGTGGGCAGCGCATCAGGCCGAAATCTATCGCCAGAATCCATATTGCCCTCGGGACCCACTTCAATACCGCCAAGTTTATCTGTAGCGCCGGTGCAGGAGGAGAAAGCTGATTGAGAGCCAGTTACAGACATGGCCGCCCGCAGTCTAACAAGTGAGACTCTCCCTTGCAAAAGCGCAAGCAAACGGAGAGCAACGATGCAAGTTGTATCGTGACCATCGTTCGGATGATAACTCACCGCCAATGCAGAAGACACGAAAGGGTAGGCGGAGCAAACTGGCGGCCGCATTCACTTTTTGCGCACCAACAACTACTTTGTAAGAATACTTGAGCGCATGCCCACTATGTGACGGTGGCACTGTTGCTGGAAGCCTGAGCACATACTCAACTGCGAGAAAAACGGACACATTACTTGTCAGATTGCGCTTAGATTCATGTGGAACGCTCTGAAAAATGAACAAATAGAATACGAAACTCACATGTTTTTGCTTCGCCCGCAGCAAGTTCAAGGTCGCAGAAAAGGATCGTGGGTGGAGTCGCAAACACGGAGAAGCCATGGTCTTCTATTCACAGCAAGCGCACTCGTAGTTAGTATTCCGACTGACAAATTTTCTTAAAAACAAAGACAAACGCCGTAATTCAATGACAACAAAAATAGACGAACCTTTGGCCTGTGCAGCAAGTGCGGTTTGCGTTGTGATGGAAGGTACTACAGAAGACGCAGACGCGATATATTCAGAAGGTACCCGCACGAGATTCGGGTTGTAGCTCACATGACAGTGCACCTGCGCAGTCGCCCATGCAATTGTCTCGACCTTGCTTTTGCCATTTGCGGATTGCGATGGCACTGTGGACAAGGGAAGCGCCTCATCGGACTGTCGCTGCTCAGCAGCCCACTCCGCAGACGCCGACACTCGCGGCGGTCGCGCAGTATTCGTGAATGTGATCGCACATCGCACGCACTCACCGGCGAAATACACGCCGCCACGAAGCAGCGCAGCTTCAACGAGAATCATCGCGCCATGAGCATAAACAGGGTTTTGTCACTGAGGCTCTTTGCACACACACACCACTGTTCGATCGAGGTCTCGATAGCAACTACTCTCACAGCGACTCCTTCAGTCTATAACGATTAGCTGCACTTTCTTTTCATTCCCTAATAAATGTGGCCCGCTGGTGCAAAATCGTGCCAGCGGGTGGAGCGACACGAATTATGACGTCAGTTGGGTGGTCAAATGACGTACAAAATTTAAAACAACAGTAGTACTTTTTTTGTAAACTGGCTTTGAAAGCTAAAGGAACGAAATCAGCCGCTTACAAGCTTGGGAATTAAGAGGCGGCAAAAGCTGAATAAAATTCATGGCACTTGAATTTCTTTTGGAATAAGTCTTCATTTCGGTACCCTCAGATGTATTTTGATAGTTTGAGAAGTCTGACAAGATGACCGTACAGAGCCACAATTGTTCCCCATGCATCTGGACTATAGCGATTACGGGATAATATGCTTCAATGAGCAAAGTTAGACACTCAAATCAAAACGCAAACATTTTCAAACAGCTGCTGCGGTCGAACGACCTCTGATCCATAGGTCGAGGCAAAGGGAGCGACCGAAAACTTCTCTCAAAACAGACATGATAAGGGAGCTTGTGAACTTCTTTCTGCCTCCCGTATGTTACATATGGGGCAACCAGGATAAGCCCATGCCTTCGAAGCATGTGGTTCCTTTGTGGATGGATGGACACACGGACACACAACTGCGATTCTGTACGTTCGCCCATTCGACAGCCAATGAAAGGCAGTGAGTCGGACCACATACGTCATCCGAAATGCAAGTCGCCTGCGGGCGGTCACTTGCAAAGGAGGCAGGAGGCTGGAGGCAAGGAGGGCAGGTGGAGCGACCGACCCACGTCATCCGTCTCGAAGCACGATGCGCCAAGAACGATCCATACATTGCCCATACGGCGCGCCTTCCAAATCAAGCAAGTGACCCCGTTGTATGACCGTTTGTATGGCAACCCAACATAAATTGGCTCCCAGGCGGAAAATCCCAGAAAACGGGTTGAATTTGAGTGGGTCAACCGTCGTGCCTGCTTGGCAGCCAATCGGAGAGCCCTCTTTTATTTTCAGTGATTTCGATCGATGACGCTCCATACAAAACCCATACTATTTCGGGGATTTATTTCGTAAATCACGTTACATCAGCGGGCTGCGAGCAAAATTTCACAACAGTGGGCAACGAAATAAATGGTATCTCATATTATTTCAATACATATTATCTGCTGAAATAATATTCTGCACCTTTCAAAATCATTTCGCAATCAGCTCACCAATCAAAACGTAATTAATCACACAATCACGCCTTTCAACAAAGTCGGTACAGTTTCCATAGTATAGCGGTTTTATTAATTTTGATTTCGCAAACATTTTTAAGAATCGTTCACCCCCATCCCCATAGTGAGCACTCATACATTTCGGCTGGCATTGTATTTGTATCGCGGATTCATTACAAATGTGTGAGCATACGCACTGTGTGTGCGAGTATGACAAAGTGTGATGCCTGGACTCAGAGTGGTGTGTGAGTGTGTGTGCCCACAACGAAAGGCTCGTTCGAAGATGCCTACACTGCACATGTAAACCAATCGAACACAATATTCAACGCTATCCCCTGAATCATATCGGCTATTATATTGAAGGGTGCCGTTTCTGATATCCAGTGGACCGCCTGTATAGTCGCTACGTTCAGAAGGGGTTCAAATCATCTTTACATCCACTTCAAACAACTCATCGATCAGCCGCGCTAGTGCGCTTTGTTCGAGACGATGGAGTGGTCTTCGTATGCCAACGGCTCGTTTCGAGACTGTTAATTCAAATAACTTCAGACGTAGATACAGCTCCAGTCGCTGCTGTCAATAATATTCGAATTTGAATGCTTGCGCTTGCCACTATGGCACCGACGACCCACCACGTTCGTCGCACAGGCGGCATTGAATGCACTGTTGCTACATATACCTCTCCTACTTTCAAAGCCCGCACTACCATCACAATCGAACAGCATCAGCAGTCGAGTTGTCGGATTGAAGCGGATGCCGTCGTCCCCGACGGCATCCGTGTCCATGCCAATCAACAGCTCAAACCGTCGTTTGGGCGCGCTGCGCCGATTTATCCGTCTGAATTGGCAGCTCTCGTCGACCGCAGTGATGGCGCACTCGTGATTGACTGTCGGTCACTTGCCCAGTTCAACGGATCTCATATTCGCGGTGCCGTCAACATAATCTGCTCGGTTATTCTTAAGCGACGGATTCTCAGGGGAAATGTTACTGTCGAGAAACTCGTTTCTCCGTGCGACTACCATCCTTCACCGGCACCAGCTGCAGGAGCATCACCCAAACTTCAACAGCGATCAGCGAAGCCAACTCGTCGTCCCGTCATTATTTACGATGACGCTTCGACTGACTGGTCGTCAATTCAAGCGAGCGAGGCGATGATGATGCTCCTTCAAGTGGCCGAGGCAGACATGTCCGTCGCTCCGTACTGGCTACATGGTGCGCAAGACATGCTTGTTTTTGATTTATCATAATATTTGCCCCCTTTTTTTATTCTGTTTACGCCACTCGTTCCTTACCCAACTTTGTGCTATTATTGCCCCATTTAGGTGGGTTCAATGCTTTTGCGCGTTCCCATTCGGGACTTTGCGAGCGTACGCGACCCTCCATCTGCACTGCGCCTCCCATGACGCCCTGCATGAAACCCGAGCCAATGCTTAAGCTTTCGATGCCGCCCTCGGAAATCCTCCCGTTTCTCTTTCTCGGCACCGAAAAGAACTCGGGTGATTTGCCCATTCTCGAGTCACTCAACATCAGTATTATACTGAACGTTGCAAAGGAATGCTCAAACCAGTTTGACGACGGTCGTATGTTATACAAGAAGTGCCCACTTGAGGACTCGTCAACCGAGAATATCCGACGCGTATTTGACGAGGCATTTGAGTTTATTGATTCGGCGCGGCGGCAAAACCGACGGGTGCTCGTCCATTGTCTTGGCGGCGTTTCAAGGTCTGTCGCTGTCGTCATTGGCTACCTCATGAGCCGCTACTCAATGAACCTTGACGATGCGTATAGTTTCGTGCGGGAACGACGCCCGATGATTGCGCCCAATCTGAACTTTATGGGCCAGCTGCTGGAGCTACAGGAAGAGCTTAAGCGTCAGGCGGACGAAATCCTCGGGGGTGCGTCGGATCCCTTTGAGACTGTTCAGGAGGCACAGCAGCCACCACCGCTGCCTCAATTTGCGCAACCCGTTCCGCCGCCGACGCCATTCGGCATTCCAGCCGCGAATGCGTCACGTTTTGCCTGGTTGTAGTTGCATTGCATCAAACAAAAATTGATGTGAGGGTATGTGTAGTACGCTTGTGAGGTCGTGTGTGTGTGGGGGGGGTGCATGAGATATGCGTTGTGTTTGCGTGCGGCGCGTTGCGCGTGGCGTCTGTCTTTGCGTTTGTTATTGCCACTTATACCAGCGAATCCTCATTGAGGGCGACTGCCAATTGGCCTGCGGTCGGTGGGTTACTTTCCACTCGGCCGCTCCTGTACATACGATGGCAGTTGCATTCTTTTTGGTTTTGCGACTTAAAATTTTTATGAAGCTCGAATACATGGATTGCTCTCTACAATGTTTACTTTGTTGTTGTTGTTGTTGTTGTTTCTTTTCACAGTGGATTGTTCACATGATACAACAGTTTATTCGTGTGCCGCTCCGACACGAGACCGTGACCGTGTGGACCTCGCCGGTGACATAGGGACGTCCGCGCTCTCTACCTCGGTAAGGTGAAGAAGCAGTGGATCCGATAAGTGAATGATGAAGGCAGTATCAGCATATATACAGCAGTGATGGATAGCATATGTATGCGGTGATTGGCAGCAGTGCACAAACCTGACGCAGTTGCATCCACCCGAGCACGCTTGCTGCGGGGTGTGCTTGGGGCATGCACACTGTTATTTGCTGCGCCCGTTGCAGCCGCAGCCCCCGCGCTGTTGTCGGTCGGCGCGCCGTCAACTGCAACGTGGTATCGCTGACGCTTCCTTTGCACTCCTGGCCTTGCTCCAGCTGGACCGGCGTCCGCACCGCTTGACAGTGTCTCGCCATTCGCATCCACAGTGAGCTCGACCGCACCCTGCATTAGTGACAGAGTGTGAGCATATTCGTTTGGTACCGAATTCCACCCACTCCTCCTTCACGGCATCTCATCACGTACCTCATCCGCCTGCAATTGCCCAATGAGTCGGGATGCTGATTTAGCGGCCACTGCAGCGTCCTCTGTCTCAGCCCCTCCACGTCCCGTGACGTCCACAAAGAATAGGCCGTTTGCATTTGCATCACTCGGAACGTCATCGTGGCTGGGTGCATCCAGGACCTGAAAGACATTAAAAAAGGTCAAGATGACGGTAAGGTTTGTGGTTAGTGCAAGAGCAAGCAATAAAACTAATACACATCAGCGACGCCCACAAATACTCGTAGTAATGTTCGGTTTTCAATAATTGAAGGACAAGCACACACCTGTCTAACAAATTCATCAAACTGGGAATCTGTCGCCCGTCGCACAAGAAAGTGGGAAACCGAGCCTTCCTGGTGCAATCTGCAAACATGCCAAGCATTAAAAGCAATAGCAGACATTGTATCAAACAAAATGCGGTATATAACACATGTCGATTGGAGCCAGATTGTTAGTCCACAACAGTTCCGCCCCGATCACCTCGATCCGACATCAGTACAGACAAAACTGCAAGTGCAAACGCAATGGCACCAACCGCATGCCGATTTCCACCAAGATGGCGCCTGTTTCTCCGGGAGGTTCAATAGAGAGTGCGGCATTGACTGCCGCATCGAGAGCGGACTTTGCCGCCGTGCGACCTGTCAGCAAGGACGCAAAGGCAATCGCAACGCGGACTGTTGCAAGAAACCTGCGTGGGAGGAATTGCAGCCACGTTCAATACGTGCATGGTATGGATCATTCGGAGCAAAGGCATGCCTCACCCCATGGTGCTACGTGCTGTCAGAAAAATGCTCGACAGGACGTGGTCTGTCTGCATGTTGCAGAAAGCTCTCGACAAATAGATATGTAGACAACATATTTGACAGAATGCAATCCTCACCGTGCATAGCTTGCGAGCGTGAGTGGAACGGGCGGCTGTGACATGGCGGCTGTGTAGACACGCGCAATAGCCTCAATGTCGCTGGGCAGAAGCGTGCTCCGGGGATTCTTGCCTACCGACACTTGTGCAAGCGCATCAAACACATGACCACGTGATTGCCCTGCCAGGAATGCAACAGCAATGCAGCCATCATGCATCAATACGGCACTTTACACAATAAAATGCATACAAATTCACGATCACCACACACACACACACACACACACACACACACACACACACATGCATACACAATGCACACATGCACACATGTACACACCCACGTACACACAAACACACACACGCATTCAAACACACGCATGCACATACATGCACACAAACACATGCACGCAAACAAACATGCACACACACACACACACAAACACGCACACTAACATAACCACACACATGCACACTAACATAACCACATGCACATCCTGACCAAAGCGTAGGCTGAACGCACCCAATACAAGCGACAGGACAGTCCCCACGTCCTGCTCCACGCTGCCATCGACGGGACTGGCAAGTAGTGACAGATCCACATACTGCGAGACAGCCGCAGCGAGAAAATCGGCAAGCGAGATGGTGCCGGACGTGTGAGTGAGTGATGAATCAAGCCCACGCACAACCGAGACAACTTCAAAAAAGTGGCGATAGTTCTTTTTCAGGGACCGAGCAGCCGCAAGTGTTTTTGTGCGCTGCGTGCCAGTGTTGCCGCGAGCAAGTAGACCGTCTGTCGCCGGCGACGCCACATCTATGAAAAACTCGGCATATTCCAGCAGCGCCTGTGCATTCCCCGCGACACGGACATTCGTCGATGAGGCAAGGAGGACAGCGGCCGTGCGGAGAGCCTTTGCCGCGCGCACGCCAAGCGGGCAAGAGGCATCAACCTCGCCCTCGCCATCACTGTCGGCGTGCTCAGGGCGGAGTGCGGTTGCAAGAACGCTCTTGCAGCCGGGGTGTCGTGAGAAAGCGTGGAGTGTATGCCGCAGGAGAACCCGGCTTTTCTGCGGCTGGGCATGCGACTCGGCCGCAGACACTGCCTGGGAAAGTCCGTCGATGGAGCGCAGATTATACGCAAATTCCACGCTGAAGGGCAGAATGTGGATGCATATAAGTCTCAGGAAAAATGATGCAAAGTGCGAGCATACACCATTGAGCACAGCAGTTGGACGCAAATGTGAACAAAAGGGGGCCGAGTTGCCCTCCGATGCTACTTTCACCCACCGTCTGCTGCCTCCCCCAACTGACAGCCACACTTGCTCTGCCTGCTCTTCAAAAGACGACAATACCTCCTTCCTCAGGCGCTCATTGGAAACGTTCTCGACCGCCGCTCGCAGGGCCTGTCGGGAAAAAAAAGGAAGTGTGGGGTGTGAGATTTGGAATCATATCAGCAGCTGCCGTACTCAACAAGGTGCGTTAGGGTTAGACTGACACCCGGCGGTGTGTCGCGAGTGGCGGAAGTATGGTCGGACATACTATGGGATGCAGAGCAGCCGCTCAATCCAATGTACGCGGTATACCAAATCGTGTCAAAAAGCGCAATTCTCACCGCCACAAACGCATCCCTCGAGAGTAACTCCGATGCAAGCTCAGCGCGCAGACGCTCACCCAGCCGGAGCATGAAGGCGGATGCGCGAGATGCGCCCGTGTGTGCAGCATGCTGTCCCTTGGCGCTCATATTGACGCCCCTGAAATTCCGAATGCAAACCAAAACTAAAGATCTTCTTGATCGCCCGTGTAGAAATGCAAGTCACTGAATGGAGTAAATGTAGTCGGTATTCGTACTTGTTTGAGGCTGCTGGCGGTTGCACGTGTGCCTCGCACGCTGTTACAAATATATGGGTCACGTGCCGCTGCCCAATCAAAGCTGCATCGGCCGCCGGTCGCCGTCTCAGTCGGTTATTCACTGACGGTTTCCTGAATTGCCGGGGATGCCAATTAAGCCAATTACATGTGCACAGCGGATATGAAGCTGCTGGAGAAAACACCAATGTACTAAGCTGTTGATTGTACTTTGTTGTATTTTCGCTCAGCAGCAGCATGGAGCCCGTCCGCCCCTATCGCACCATCCTTGTGGAGGAGCCCCTGGGGCAGTGTGAGCGGTGTCGGGCGACTTTCAAGCTGAAGCGCGCGGTCGACTGCGTGTGCAAGGCGGCCATCTACTGCGGTAGTGGATGCGCTTCAAAGTCGCATCATGGATGCACGGGCCGCCCGCCGATAGTCAAGGCAGTCAATGCCGACAACTTTTCGCGGACTTTGTTGGATAAAATGACGCGCCCACAAGGGCCCGCTGTTTTCAAGGCAATAGGAAAGGCTGATGCGCTTTACGGCAAGCCAGATCTCGCGGCGGGCTTTGCTGCACTGCGGCGTGCGGGAGAGAGTGGGCATGGGTCGAGTGCGCTTGTGTGTGCCTTGCTGTACACGCTACGCTTCAATCTGCCCGCCGCCAAGCCATCCCCCCGGAGCGGGGCTGCTGCTGCAGAGGACGAAGAAGTCGATCTGGCCACAGTCTCAACGAAGTTGTCGGATGCATTGGCCCTGCGCTACTACATACTTGCAGCGGAAGCAGGATACTTTCCCGCGTACATGCTCGCCGCACAGAGACTTACTATGGGAAATGACGGGATCGAGGGGCGCGCGGGCCTTGACTTCCTTGCGTCCGATTACCTTCTACGATGCAGCAACTAGGATCTGGAGGCGGACGACATGCGGGCGTTCCAGGCACTTTGCGAGGGCGACATGACGTGTCTCTCCGCAGACATTGGCTGTCTCGTGAGCATGGTGGATAAGCTGCAGCAGGTACCCCGTGCGATGTGGGCCAAGATCAACATGACGCTTTCTGGGCCCAATGCGGGTGTGGGTCTCATGGCGTGCGTCGGCGATAAGATGGAGGCCACCGGGTATATGGATCCCGTCACCCGCCGCCCTTTGATGATCACAAACGCAGTCAAGGTGCTGCGGAGTGCACTCGCCAAGTTTGATCTGCGGGGCAAGTTTGCATACGGCCGACGCGGGTCGATCAAGGACGCAACCGAGGCGGCATCGCGATCAGACGATGCGCCGCGCACTGTCGCGCACCCGCCCTTCCGTGTCGGCACGCCCACTGCGCCGTTCTGCGACGAAGTCACTGCAGCGGAGGTGGATGCGTGGCTGGTACGCGTCGAAGCGGCGGGACGAACGGGCTCCATTCCGCGCGTCGAGTGTGTGCACTGCGAACCAGACAATCCGAAGATCACGTGTCACAAGTGCGTCACTGATGCGAAGCATCGGATGTGGGCAGTCTCGCGCGGGGCATACGCGCTCTCGTCGCGTGAGCCCCGCGTGTACTACGGCATCTTTGCCATGTACCAGCGTCCGGATGGCTCGCTTGTGCACGAAACATTCAAACCGTACTCGAAAATTGAGGTCGACACGATTGTGCGCTGTCTCTCGCTCGAAGACCGCACTCCCGCAATTTTTGCGCATCCTTTGTTCATTGTGCAGGACCCCAACATGTACTGGCCGATCGTGCACTACTACGGGTCGGTGCGCGCAGCATTCCCGCTGGCAGCACCAAACGTCGACTGGACCGACCGCCTCCCGGTCCCCGTTCCCATGGTGTCGCCAACGCACGAATTTGACGAGACTTCGCCGTTTTACAAGACCGTTGCTGGCGAGATTGTGTCACGATGCGGCAACGAGGCCTGCTTTGTACTGGAAAAGGAGGGGCTGAAATTCAACATGTGCGCACAGTGCCAGCTGCGGAGTACTGCTGTCGGGAGTGCCAGAAGGCAGATTGGGCGACGCATCGTAAAGAGTGCAAGAAGCTCTCGTAGGGCGATGTGGTCGTCATCAGCACCTGGCCCCCCCTCCTGCTACTGTACCTCTCCCACATCCCCTGCGCGCCCGCAATTTAAATATTTATCAAATGACTATGATATCGAATGAATGAGTATTAGTAATTGGCATTACAACATTCGTGGCAGACTCCTCTCTGATGGCTGGCAACGCTCCACGTAAGTTACTTCTATGTCAATTGGAGTTTCGGCGGGCAGCAAAACGACGCCCGGAACGGTCACGTGCAAATAAATACGGGAACTCAAAATTTATAAACGCACGTAAGGTTGACAGCACTTCTCATTTATGCAGCAAAACGCCAGTGCAGAAGCGACGGGGCTACTGTGAACAAAGAGACAAAATCCGTCGGCAATCCCTTGGTGACATCCATGTGGACGAGAAACTGCACAAAGCGGTGTGATTCGTCCACAATCAGAGTGTGCGCAACAAGGCGGACGTCGTCGTTGTCAGAGCTGAACATTTCGCTCGGCACTGCATTTTGTGAAGTCAACGTATAACAGCATAAGTGGTATTAGAATTCGTGGTTTCAGTCGGCTGGCCGACCGGCTGGCCCATCATGCGGCATGACGGGCCCGTGGCTACCGAGCACTGAACTATATGTTGTCGGCTGATATCATTGACACTGCCAGCGGCGTAGATGAACATCAGTATTCTAAGCGGGACTGAAAGAGCTGAGTAGACAGCCCAGACGAGTGTTAGCATATGCCGGCATCTGTTCAGTCAGACCGCAGACTGAGAAGAGCCGGCAAATTAATATGCAACTGAATTTCGAAGCGTCTGTAGGCTATGGTGCAGCGGCAGATCCGTTAGTCAAAAGAATCAACGGTGGGCGCCAGTAAGCCGAGGCAGGCCGGTAGGTTACGCACTAGAACTGAATGCCGACTCAGGTGTAAGCATTGTCACAGTAGAAAGAATTACAGCTTTTGGAGCAAACAAAACTCACCAATAAGAGTTGCAGTTTCAATGCTGTAGATGTGGTCGGCGAAATGAAGGGCTGCATCAATGACCAGGCCATCGCCAAAGGAAAAACGCAGCCGTGCGGGTGGACAGTTGGGCTCAAATTCATGCAGGGAGAGGGATACAGGTGCGCTTGTTTTCTGCATTCGATTTGACCGGGTCGGACGGGTGTGTCAGTGTGTGGCTGTGTATCAGGCAACGCTAAGCAAGTGTCTTCCAAGTCGCCAACGGATGGTCGGTTAAGTGTTGAGTCACGCCGGCAGCGGCCGTGAATGTGCGGTGTGAATGACAGTTGTGTGCACACTGCATTTGCGTGACTGTGTGCACGTGATGGTGTGAGTGTGGATGTGTCTGCGCATTAGGTGGAGTGAATCAAACTAACTCCAGACAAGTCAGCCACTAAGCCAACAGGTGAGTATGATAAACTCACAATGTTTGACAAGATCGGACCCCTTATATAGTCCCTCACAATCGGCGGACCAAGCACGATCGGTCCCTGTCGGATAAATGGGCGGGTTATCTGCACAAAACAGATTCGATGGTAAGTTCAGAGAGCGGATATCCCATAACAGTCCATGTATCGTAGTCAAGCAGAGTTGAATGCCGGCGCTCATGATCAGCCAGTCGCACCGGCAGTCGATGAGGCACCGGCGGCGTCCGAGAAATTAAATCACGGTTCATACACTTGATTAAAAACTAATATTTCGATGTCCATGGCACGACATGCATGCGCACAAGGCAGATAGCAACATTATGCTCATTAAAGCACAGCTACACATGAAAGGAGTGTAGTGCGAGCACCGCCATGTTTACCGTTACTGCCTGCCGCCGGTACAATGGCCAGCTGACTTTAACATCAGATATTCACTGGTGAGCACGCTGCTTACTCATTTATACTGCCAGTCAAAGTGTGGTGGCTGTCATAGACTCACCTGGTCGTCAGTCTGGACAAACCCCCATTGGGCATCGTAAATCCCCTTGAAGTAGTATCCCCCGTGGCCCGCATCATCAACGCCCTGTACACGCAGTTCGCGTGCGGCATTTCCCTCGCCAGTCTGCAGAATAGTGATGACCGATGTAATCTACACACCGGTGACAGAGTGACGCAGGAGTTACGTCAGACAACTTGAAATGGTGAGTGTCTTAGCCATAGACCGACCCCCCCCCCTGCCCCTCCAATTGACACACACACGCAAACTGCGGGCGCAAAAAGAAGAGTATATCAAATTCAGGAAGTCCCCGAGACAGAGAATGCATTAATGGAGACGCAGCACATTCACGGTGGCCCCCCGGATCGTGAATCAAACTGTAGTACAGGTGCGGAACTGACATTATAGGTCGACTCTGTGCAATTCCATAACTGCAATGAAAAGAACGACAGACGGCTGCAAGAGAGTATGGACATGCCACATGATGTTCCGAGGACAGCATGCAGTCGTCATCACACGACATTGCTGCCCCATTACAGGGATAGCGGCACTATTGGTAAGTACTGAACTCTAGCATCTACTCAATGTATTCAGTCAGCTGAACGGGCAGTAACTAAACTGTGCACGCACACACCTGTCCATCAATTGGCGGCTGCTGTCTCCAGTCCTCAGGCGGTAGAATCCATACATCCGCTTTTGTGATGTCGCTCCCATCCGGCAAAGCAAGCTCAGTGCGTACTGCTGAAGAGCTCTTGCGGTCATAAGAGTAATGCATAAATACAGGATCTTGACCGAGAATATCGAAGTCGCCAAGGCGAGTGAACATGTTTCCTGCGCCGGTACGCGGTGCATGTGTCAGCTCAGAGCGTTAGGAACCCGAGTGCGGCACTCCGAGGGGTGCCGGTGTTGTTATGCTGACAT
This sequence comes from Pigoraptor chileana, assembly GCA_943704495.1. Taxonomy (NCBI): domain Eukaryota; class Filasterea; order Ministeriida; family Capsasporidae; genus Pigoraptor; species Pigoraptor chileana. The sequence continues at coordinate 11,092 of CALSCR010003286.1, read as the reverse complement.
GACAGAGTGCAAGCACTGAACAAGCAGTCCTACAATGGGGCCGTCCACAGTGCAATACCTGGCCGGGAGTACTGAACCCGAGATCCATTCCAAGCACTCACCAGATGCGTCCATTATAAAGACAGTGGATGAGCTTGCCGCAATGGCAATTGGAATGACGCGACCCTGTCGCGGCGTGCATGTCTTGAAATTGCACAAAACCGGCGGAATCCACCCGTCGACATAGCACACGTATGCCCCCGATGCATGCACAGAGTAGACGGTTGTGCATCCGATGCCACTCGCGTGACTGTTGCCGTCTATGTCCTCAAAGTGACCGTTCGACTTACCGCGCTGCGAAAACGTCCAAAGCGCGCCGTCGGGGAGGTGCATCAGGGCGGGTATGGGACGGCCCCTGCCGGCAAAATCAGATGAAGTCGGCGGACATTGACAATTAAAGTTAATCCTCCATTCACCCAACACCCACCGGTGCTGCAAATGAGTCAGTCACATGCATATATATGTATGCTGCAGTGGGCATATATTGGTGATGTCCTTTCACATTAGTAATGTATGTGTCATCTGGACGGCATGCAGTGACGGCCGGCCCCCCATCACACTAGTTTGAGCTCGAGCGGCCAATAACTAACACTGAAAGTAACTGATCACGAAACGACGCACGAGTGAGCATGTGCATCCCGTATAAGTATAGATTGTCGCTAAGCATGAGACACCACCGTACTACATGCGAGCGCAGCCGGGTGAGGGAAAAATACCACAAAATCTAAACACTAAGATGGATGCCAGTCGCCGACGGACGCGTATAACCGCATAGTTCTGACGGAAAGCAAAAACGAGTCTAAGGATGCCACCTGCCATGATGACATTAATCAACTCACCATCCGTGTTTTGTCCATCTGAATGACTTGCTATCGGGGGCTGCATGCACAGCGTCGGTGATTTTGGTGAGGGCGTCGATGGCATCGCCTTTGGCCCACTCGTGGCGCAGATTGGGCACCAATTGCTCGCCGAAGTTCAACAGATAGAGCAGGTGGTTGTCGGCACACAGCGCAACAAGCCCGTTGTCGTCGGCTGAAATAGCTGCAACACTGCTGCAGTTGAACTGTGCATCCGCCACTGTTGGAAGGCCGTCACCCGGTGGAAGAAGCGCCCACTCGCTAGATCTATCAGGAGTCACCTCGTCGTTGATCTTATAGTAGATTCGCCCGTCCTCAAGAGCAAGAAAGTACTCGAATGTGAATGTTTCCGTGTCTGTTTTGAGATGCACACGCATGGGGAGTTCACGTTCGGACATGGGTATGCCAAGTGCGCCTGCGCCAGCCCACGCACACACCGCGGCGGCCGTCGCGCACAAAAGCATAATCGCATGTCCCACGCCACGGCACGCAACGAACGGCATTCTCACGTGCCAGTGCCCATTGCACCCCTCATTCAAGCCACGCACACCCATGGTCACTGGCTTCATTGTGCCATAAATACGCAGTCGGATGTGCCTTTGTGTCGCTAATGGTCTTAAAATACCGTTTTTATCTCCAAGAAAAGCCACTGTGCCCGTGGCCGCCCGCCCGCGCAGTCGGGTGTCCGCGTGACTCGTCCCGTGACTCCGCCCGAGTCTGGGCCGGTAATAATGTGACCTGGTGATTGGACAGGGGTCAGAATGAATGTCAAACCACACTCACACACAGTCAGCTCTGTCACTGATTGCGCAGACAAGAGTCCGCCCGCCATCGCATCAGTGAGAACTGATGTGGCTGAGGCATAAAATGAGCCAAACAGTCAGCGCCCATGACTGGCGACTGAATTAATAAACACAGAGTGACGACAGCAGATGAGGTGAGACGCATCCTGATCTGCGGTAGTCACGGCTAGGTTCAGTGTTTCCGCCTGTGCCAGTTGCATAGGCATGTTGTCGCTTCAGACAGTTCATTGTTTTCGCCCACGACAAAGTGACGGCGCAGATGCACGAACACACACCCAGCACACGAACAGCTCACGGCGTCATCAAGGCAACATACGAACAAATGCGCGCAGAACTCAAAAACAAATATCAAGTCCGTGTCATGCTCAGGCAGATGCCGTGAGGGCGAAGGGGATCCCGCGCTTGGGCACGTAGGGGATCTTCCGAGGCACCATTGTGATGCAGTCGATGATGGGGCACACGCTGACGCACAGAGTGCATCCGGTGCAGTCGTCCGACACGTGCGGCAGGTGGGTCTCGGCGTCGAAGGTGATGGCCTGGTATCCGCTGTCGTTGCACGTCATGTAGCACTTGCCGCAGTTGATGCACATTTCCTCGTCCACAAGGGCGACCACCTGTTGTTTGTTGTCCAAGTCGCCGTATGCGCCAATCAGAGGCACTGCGCGCCCAATCACGTCTTGCACAGAGGGCGCGGCGGCCTTGGGCGGAGGCGCGGGGCGAGCTACGAACTGCCCCGCCGTCTCGACCTCCGGGGCAGCCTTCTTGTGGCGAGCAACAATTTTGGCACGCTCTTCCGCAAAGTGGCCAAAGTTGGGCAGGTGCTTCCCGATAAGGTCCTTGATTGCCGGAACGCGCTTCCCTTTTTGGTGCTGGTCGGTGGGCGGGCTCTGGCCATCCCATCCCTCGCGCTGCAGGTCATCGCGCGACATGAGGTAGAGGAGTGCCTTGAGGCCGTGGATGTAGTCCTGCACGACCGTGAAGTCCTGGTTCTGGATGGCAGAGCACACCTGCAGCGTGCTCGCACCGCAGTGCAAGAACTGCAGTGCAGACTCGGCAGAATCAATGCCTCCGGTCGCGAGAATGGGGAAGCCGGGCAGCTTCCGCGCAATGTTCGACACGGCCTTGAGGGCGATCGGGCGAATGGCGTTGCCAGAGACGCCGCCATACGTCGTCTTCTTCTCCGCACCAACCGCAGGCCACGCCGACGCGTTGGACTTGACCCCCATCAGCCCAGATACCGTGTTGGTAGCCGTGGCGCCCGACGCACCACCCTCATGTGCGGCCATTGCAATCTCAACAATGTCAGTCACATTCGGTGTCAGCTTGGCAAAGAAGGGAATCTTGATCGCCGCGCGCACCCACCGACAAATATTGCGCACAAGCTCGGGATCCTGTCCACACGCAAGGCCCATGCCCCGCTCACCCATGCCGTGCGGGCACGAGAGGTTGAGCTCGAGTGCGTCGGCGCCAGAGGCCTCGGCCATCTTGGCGAGCTCTTGCCAGTCGTCGCGCACGTATCCGCACATGATGCTGGCAATGACAACGCGGTCCGGGAAATCGCGCTTCAGCTCCGTCACCGACTTGCACCAGTACGCCGCGGACTTTTCCGAGATGAGCTCGATGTTGAGGAAGGACCCCTGGCCAGGACCCCACATGTGGCCGCTCGTTGTTCCACGCACAATGCGCGGAGACACGTTCGTGACACTGTCCTTGTCGAGGGCAAACGTCTTTGTGACGGCAAAGCCCCAGCCAACCTCAAATGCGCGCCGGATCATCGCGGAGGTGGTTGTGGGAGGTGCGCTGGCAAGGCCAAAAGGATTGGGAAATTTGATGCCACAGACCTCGACGCTAACGTCGACGGCGTCAATGGGGGTGCAGAAGATGGGCAGCGAGACCTTCTTGGGGATGGGAATACCGTGCAGCGCCTGCAGGTATGTGTGCATGTGCCAGGCGGCCTGCTTGCCATCATTAACCGACTCGACCGTTGTCTGCGCCTGCCCCGCAAGGTCGCCACCGCAAAACACCCACGGCTCGCTCGTGCGCATCGTGTCGTTGTCGACCACCGGGAGGCCCCACGAGTTGAACTTGAGCGGCTGCATTGCCTCCATCACGGCCTCGTCGCCCAGCTGTGATCCAAACGCAGATATAATGTAGTCGCACTTGATGCGGATGACCTGCTCCGGATCCTCGACCCACTTGCCGTCATCCATCTCCTCGTTGCGGCACAGCTCAAGCGCACGTAGGCGTCCCTCTGCAACGACAACCTTCTTGGGCGCCGCAAACGGCAGAAACTCGCACCGCTCCTCGCGGGCAAGATCGACTTCCTCGGGCACTGCGCGCATGTTGTTGAATCCGCGGCGAAACACAACCGTCACACGCCGCGCTCCACACCGCAGCGCCGACGTGGCGCAATCAAACGCAGTGTCACCGGCGCCGAGAACGACCACGTGCCCACGCAGCTCGGGGAGGCGCGCCTTGCACCCGCAGAGACCGGGCTTGCTGGCCTTGGACACGAGAGGAAGGAAGTCCTTGCTGGTGTAGAAGCCTTCCTTGATCGAGAGGCCCTCAAAAATGTCGATCAGCTTGGGCTTGGGCAGGCCAATGCCGACAAACACGGCCTCGTAACCGTCCTTTTGGAACTGCGCCAGAGAGAGGCCGCCAGCTCCGCCGAGTGCCTTGCCCGTCACAACCTTCACGCCGAGGTCCTTCATGAGGGTGATCTCAAAATCGACAACGTCGTGCGGCAGGCGGTACTGTGGGATTTCTGACGCACTGAGTCCACCAATAAACTCTTCCTTCTCAAAGATGGTCACGTCCGTGTACCCGAGGCGGGCGAGAAACGTCGCGCACGAAATGGACGCGGGGCCGCACCCGACAAGGGCAATCTTCGCGCGGAAGCTCTCCGGGAGGGACTCGATGGGCGGAAGCGTCGGATCGCGAATCTGGGGAATGTTCATGCGCTTGAATACCTCCGTCGCAAACTGCTGGAGGCCGCCAATGTTGATTGCGCCCTCCTCCGAAGCATGGAGGTTGCAGCCGCCGACGCAGAGGTCGCTAGTGGGGCACACCATGCCGCACGTGAGGCCCAGCGGGTTGTCCGAGAAAATCGCCTTCGCGGCGCCATAGTAGTTCTGTGAGGAGCGGCAGGACATGAACAACGCGTTTAGTATGATTTTAACAAGAATTGCAGAAGCATTAAGTAACATTTGGGTAATCAAATTCCCAGTGTCGCGACATGGAGGCGATGCTGTGGTTATCACGTGTGGAGTGCACACCTTGTTGGAGATGCTGGTGATGAACGACTTGATGTCGAGCTGCGTGGGACAGCTCTTCTGGCACGGGGCGTCCGCGCACTTCAGACACCTTCATGGTAATCGTACCACCGTGTTAAAGTGTGTTTTGTGTGTGTGTTTTGTGTGTGTGTGTGTGTGTGTGTGTGTGTGTGTGTGTGTGTGTGTGTCCGGTAGTGTGCGTTAAAAAGAAAGTGATCGATTTTCGAAACGAGGCCAAACGAATTTGAGTTGACTGAACCGGTCGACGATCTACACTTTGCAGTTGTTGCGTCTTCATAGTGTGCGCTCAACACAACGCAACACAAAAAGCAGTCACATTAACAACAACAACAACATTAATCTCGAAAAAAATTGCTTCAGGAAACGAAAAACACACACAGAAACTCAACCAAATGGAGTAATGCAGTGCGAACCACAAAAAAGTAAGCACCGAACAGGAATGGAGGATCGCCAAAACAGTGCTTTGCACATGAAACCAGAGGTTCCAGAGGTGTTTTCCACTAATTTTGGTCACTTTCCAAGTTAAATGTGTACGCAGCGCAACCCATTTATTGAGACCAGCAGCACACGCAACTCACACACACACCACAAACTGCCCATACGAAGAGAATCACAGAGTGGAGCATTCACACAAGCACATACACGCAGACAAAACCCCACCTGGAAGCTTCCTTGAGAGCTCCACGCTCGCTAAGCGTCGTGTGCTTGATGTCATCAAAGTTTTTCTCAAGCGAGTCGTTGCAAGACTGCAAAAATCAAATACAACAGAAAGTTAGAATGGGCCCACAAAATGGAAGATTGCGGATCCATTCACACTCGCAAAACTCACCCCGCAGTCTTTCTTTTCGTTTCGCTTCCAGTACTTGCGATTCGCCTTTGTTGTGGTGGTCGACACGAGACTTGCGTTTTCATTGGGACGGGGATTGAGAGCAAGGATGCTCTCAATGTCCCCAATATCTTTTGACACGTCCATCGTCAACGGATTGTGCACGAAAGTCAACCACAAACGGAGGAAGAAGCAGAGATCCACAATACGCACTCGATTTTATGTGGATTCAGTTGCGAAGGACAAAGTCCTGAGTGTGCTGTGGCTTGTGTGGACAGCGTGTGTGTGTGTTGTGTGTGTGTATGTGTGTGTGTGTGTGTATGTGTGTGTGTGTATGTATGTGTCTGCGTGTGTGTGTCCGAGTGCGGGTGTGTCTGTTGGAGGAAATTGGGTGTGATTCAGTATGGGCTGAGTATTGAAAGACAGACGAACATTCGGATGGGACTTTGGGGGTTTCTATTTATAGTTTAATCGGGATTTACTCTGATCACGTGATGCCAAATTGGCGGGCTTTTTCAAATTTGAGAAGTCGCGACTGGCGCTGCGGGCGCCGAAAAGGCGGCTGATAAAGAAGACCACTTTCAAAATAACGCTTTTCTCATCATCATAATCACGTCGTGTTACGTGGTATTCGCAGGAACCGACCGCTCAACAATGTCGGACAGGCGAGATGCGCTGCTGTCGGCAGCGTCGAATGCACGCTCTGGAGCCCTCGCCGAATTTGTTGGCAGCGGGGTGCGTCTCAACACATGCTTTTTCTGATGAGATCAACGTCGCCCCACACACACACACACACACACACACACACACACACACACAGAGGGCTCACTGGGCAACTAGAGTACCGGCTCATACATGTTTACCTCTCTTTCCCCACAGGCCGACGTAACCGAAGTTATACAATCGCTCTCTCGCAAGCAGTACGGCGTCCTATGGACAGATATTTCTGCGTTTCTCTCAACCGCACAGATTACTCACGAAGTCGAAAACGGTGGTGATGAGCGCAAGTCGGTGGGTATCTGCGCGCCATTCATGTCGAATGGCCCATCCATTTTCGCATTGTGCTAAATACGCTGCTTCATTCTGGTGCAGATTGCGGCAGGATGCGCTGGCGGCATTCGTGCGGCAGCCGAACTCATTAAGGCCACTGTTACAGCCGACAAACCGTCGGTGACGGATGAGCTTGTGCACAGCGTCCAGGCACTTCATGGTGAATACCTTATTGCCCACAAACAATGTCACATCCGCAGTCATCGTTTTGTGTGAGAACACTAACATGTGCAACAACTCCGTTTGGTGCGGTTTACAGATTGTCTCCTGTCCCTCAAGTTCGACGATCCCGTCGAGGCAGCTGCTCAGAACGCCGTCGCGGAGGCGTGTGAGGAATGGTGGCACAATGAGTCACTCCCGGCGCGCGAGGACATTGTGCCGCAGACAATCACATACCTTGTTGCACGCTCCATCGCAGAGGGTTCACGTGCCGGCGACGTCAAGCGTGTCGCCGCCTTCCGAGAGACACTGAAGGTCCTCGCAATCGATGACGTCAGCTGCATCACGCTCCGCTCGATGCTACTCCGCTGCGCAATCCATCCCGCACATGTGAAAAGCGACGACGGACGCAAGTTCATCGCCCAAATATTCGCGCTCTCGCAGTCAGTAACGGCGCAGGCGCATGCCGCTGTCAAGTCGCAACTGCCATCTGCAAGCCTCGGTCTCGTCGACTGCTATGCTGACGTGTATTTCCGCGCGTGGAAGCTGCTTCCCGAGGGTGCTCCCATTGCGTACTTTGAAACGCACTGCGTGCAGGACATCATGTTCAGGGCAGTGCACGCCCGCAGCGATATGCGGTGCCGCCTCGCCCCGCTCCTCCTCCGCTTCATGGCGACATCGTTCCATTCGCAGAAGCGCACACGTGGGGTGGATGGTATGCTTTTCCGCCTCTACGATCCCATTCTCTGGAGGGCCCTCCGTGTCGCAAACGCCGCCGTCCGCGCAAACGCCGCCGCACTTTTCCTCGACGCTTTCCCACTCGTTGAGCCTGACGCCACGCGCGAGCAGACTGACACACTCCTCCAGCGGCAATTCGACGCCCTTGCCGATCTTTTGGCTGACGAACACCCGGCCGTTCGTGCCGTCGCTGCACGCGGGTGTGCTCGAGTGCTCAACGCCTACTGGGAGCTGATCCCGGGGCCCGCCGTTCGCGTGTTTCTGGAACGGCTGCTTGGCCTTTCCTTTGACGCGGCGTCGGGCGCTGTGCGTGAGGCGGTGCTTGAAGGACTTGGGTTCCTGCTCGACAACGTCCTTGCACAGGAGGTGCTTGTGCCTGTTCTCCCACGCCTCGGTGTGCACATACACGACACTAGCGATAAGGTGCGCGCAGCATTTGTGGGCCTTCTTCTCAAGTCAAAGGGCATCCATGCCATCCGTTTTTGGAAGATTGCACCCCTGGAGCAGATCCTCCTCCGCCTTGCAACCGACAGCGGAACGGTTGCGCGCCGCATTGTGCGTCTCCTTTCAAACTCGTACTTCCCCCAGGACAAGTCCCCGCAGGAGCAGCTGGCCCGCTGCGTCGCAATGGTCCGCGCCAATCCCGCTGCCGCCGTCAAATTCTACTCTCTGCTCCGCTCTGAGTCGTCCACCGCCGCCGTCGCCAAATTCGCCGGCGTGGTCGTTGCTGCGATTCACGACGCCGTGCGACGCTCGCTCTCATCCAAGACCGCTCCGGTCGCGCGCCAGGCCGAGGCCGGGCAGAGGCTGAAGAAGGGTGGACGCAAGCGCCTGGCCTCAGGTGATCCCGAGGTTGACATGGCTGAGGCAAGTGCGCCTCCCGAGGGCAAGGGCGATGGCCTCTCCATGGACGAACCAGACATCGTCGCATCGGCCGTTGCCATCGCAACCGCAATCCTGTCATCGGTCAAGCAGTACTTTGAGAAGGGGCGGTACGCCAAGGCCGGTGAGCGCACACTTTCGGCCGTGCGTGCGCTGGTGGCCCCTCTGCTCGCAGTCTTCCCCGAGGGCCAGGGCCGCCTCAATGCCCTGAAGCTGGCGTCGCTCTTCCCTCCCTCCGCCGATGGCGTCAAGGGTGTCGACAGCGATGGCCTCGGAATCCTCGCGCGCGCGCGGTCCGTCGATGGGCATGTGTCACGTGAGTCGCGCCTTGCCACGGTTGACTGTGTCTTTGCCTGGGGTCTTCACAACGAGCTCTTTGAGACGATTCGCGGCTGGCTCGGCAGTGCGTTTAGACAGACTTTGGATGCGTCACAAAAGCGAATGAGGAAGGGTGTGCGCAAACCCGCTGCAGTAGTGTCGGATGACGACAAGGACGACAGCACGAATGGCGTGGATATGCTTGTGGACAGTGATGAGGAAGTGGCGGTCCGCGGAAAGACAAAGCGCATGGCAAAATCAGGGCGTGGCAAGGAGAACGATCGCGTCGATGTCAACGTGATGGATGACGGTGTTGAAGCAAAGGACGCCACTGCCGTCGCACAGCTTGATACGGCCGTCCTCTATCTCGCTCACATACTGGTACGGGCACTGTGCTCAATTATTTTTGTTCTGCTTTGGTTCGTTACTCTTACTATTTGTTGCGTTTTGATTGCATCCGCCGACCATATAACCCATATTATAGCTTATGTCTCGCTCTGTTCCTCCGTTCTTTGTGATTGCAGGCGACGGATTCACACCGTAAGATCTTCCTGTCGCAGCCGGAGACTGTGCAGTCCCTCGTCGACGTCATCTTCAAAGTGCATGGTGTCATTGAAGACGCAATTGCTGGCGCCCCATGTGGCTACACTTCAGACTCCCTGAGTGCGACACTCTCGGTGTACATGGCCATTATGGTGCATGCACACGCCGTGAGCGTGGTGAGTGCTCGGCTGTGACTGTGACGCGTCCATTGCATATGCCCACCACGTGATGAAACACACAGGGCACTGCATGTATATCGCTATCATGTCTCGCTATGGAGATGGCTGATGTACCGCGTAGAGTGTGCATCTGTCCATGTCTATTTTGCTGTGATGTGCTGTTGTTGCTGTTGCTGACGCTCGACACTCGCACTGCTGTTGATTGGCTTTCAACGCGTAGGGCGAGAAGCCTGTCGTTCCTCCCGCCGCTGAGCTGCTGCTTGATTGGTCCGAGTTGGTGCTTGTGCCCACGGTGGTTTCCGCCGCAAGGGCACCCGCCAGGTGAGGGGCTGGTGACTGTGCCCGCTGTCGATCGATGCATGTTTACTTTTTGGCACGGTGCGTTTTTATACGGTTGGCTTTGAATTGTCATTGCAGTTTGAATCTCACAACTGATTCGAAGCACTGCAATGCATTTCTTTTGTCTTCATTTATGTTTATTCAGCGGAGTGGCGCGTCCCACTCGAACCGCCAAGAAGCTCGCCGCAGCCGCGCCGGTCAGCGATCCCTCTGGTCTTGCAGTGTCCTGCATGGAGGCTGTCGCGTCGTGCGTGGGTGACATATGCACCATTGGCATGGCTGACTACGCAACCATCGACCGCTTTGCGCGGATGATGCGCCCCGTCGTCTCATCACGTGAGTGTGTGTGGGCTTGGTCAGGTGGTCGCGTAGTGCACATACATATAATATATATATATGTGTGTGTGTGTGTGGGCCTATGTTGTTGTTTGCTGTGTGCAATTCCACCACCTTTCGTTTTCTGTACTTCGCACTTTATTGTCTGTCGCGCCTGACCGATAGGTGCCTGCGTGCACATTGTTGCTTGGCGCAGCATCTGGAGTCCCTTTCGTCAAGCAACTTCTGCGCGTGGCATACGGCGCCGCACACATGGGCAAAGAAACAGTGGTGGCCGACCCCGTCATTCAGTCCATTCTCATGGCTGTCATTGCCAAGATTGCGTCTGCCGGAGAGAGCGATATTGATACTCTGCAGAAGGTTCGTCTAATGCACGCGTACACGCACAGAGTGGCCGCCACGCGCCCACACGTACGCATGCACATGTGTATATTTGCATTAACCCTAGCCTCTTGTCTACTGATTCCTTGTGTCCGCCGCGCTCATCCGTCTGTCCCACATGCATACCACTCACCCCTTCTCAATCCCTTCCGCAGTCGTTTTCGACAGCCGTCTCGAGCCTTGCCACTGTTTATGCGAAGAAGGGTTCGATGGAACGTCTCTCTGAGCCGCTCGTTTCCATGGGAATGGACGACATGCGCGGCTGCCAGGTTGGTCCTGAACCTGAACGAAAATTAGAATCACGTGCTGTGTGTGTCATGCTAGTGCAACCTGTGTGGGCATTGCAGAA